>JAHBCN010002342.1:0-93089 GCA_019359885.1 Listronotus oregonensis
CAATGCAGATATTTTTTTCACAAATTCAAACTTACCGGGATTGGGGCGCCAAAAATCTTGTTCAGTTTAATGCTTCGAAAACATAGAAAAGGCTGTCGCGAAAAAGGTCTGCAAATGCTCATCCCTTACATCTGAGCAGCCAAGTTCTGCAGAAAAAAGAGTCGTTTAATCTTGTCGGGGTTTTTTTTGAGAGTAACCAAAAGGGGGAACAAACATTTTTTAACCAAAGGGGCTTCGGCAGTTCAAAAAAGATTGGATTATTTTTCCGCCCCCAAAAAATATTTCTCTTCTTTCAATGTGTACACTTTTTTATGTATCCCAAATCAGACCCTCTTTAGAATATTGTTCTCATGTCTGGGGAAGGGGGCCCCCCTCCAACACTTAAAAATTTGGGGACCCTTTAAAAAGAAGAGCTGTTCGTCTTGTTAATGATCCAACGCTCAAAAAAAAGGGTTTTTCGTTTTTTTTCCCACCGTCGAGCTGTAGGGGATCTGCCTTTTTTTCTATAGGTTTTTCCCCGGCTTCGCTCGGAGGAATTGGCCAGTATAATTCCTTCTCTGGCAGCTACCAACAGAGCAACACGTAGTGAATTTTTTTATGCCCTTTTTTACTTTTTCAGTTAGAGGGCCCCCGAATTCCCCGGGGCTTTCTTCTTTTCCTTTCCCCACCCCAGAGTGTCAAGTTTAGAACCTGCTGCCCCCAGAAGTTTTTCCTTCTCCTCCCAATCCCAAAAAAATTTAAGTCCCGTGTGAACAAACTTCCTCTCACCACACTAAAGACACCCACGGTACGTTAGCTTAGGCATCCCCCGTGGACTGTCCCAAGAAAAAAAAAAAAGGTGAGGTGGGGGGGATGGGGGGGGCCCCGGGGAAATAGACTTCCTCGCCCAATACACATCTGTTGATATCCTAAATCTACATTTTCCCCCTTACTTTCTTGAGAAATGTTGTGTTCAAAAAAGGGGAAAATTGGTTTCCAAAAAAACCCAAGCAATACGGCACCATTTAGTGGTTGAAAAAAGAAATGGGGCCCCCATAATAGATCCGCCCAGAATGCCACCCCCACATTGAGACCCCCAAGGCCTTGATGATGGACCCCCGAAACCAAAATGATTGTTGTCGGGGCCAATAATGCATACCTATTATGCAAATTAATGTTTTTTCACCCCCAAAAGTGGCCTCATCTGTCCAAAGAATGTCGGAAAAAAATTTTTTTTTTCCCTAATCATGCCCAACACCCAAAACCAAAATCTAATCGTCGGGCGCTTCGTTTTTTAAAAGGTTGATGAAAAAAGATTATATGGGCGATCAAAAAATTTTTGGAAGGGGAAAACATTGGGAAATTTTAAAAACAGTATTTTTGTAACATAAAAACTAACCTGTGACCCTTTTAAAAAAGTTTGAATGGGGGGGACGTGATATCCCCAACGCTGAGACATTCCCCCAAAGTGGGGATTGAATTCCACGAAAAGCTAAGACATTAATAATATTGTCTTCCCTTGTTTTTGGGTTTTCTTCGAACTAAGGTCAAAAAACCGCCAGTATTACGCAAATTTCGCACTAAAGGGGGGAAAAAAATTTCGCATCGCGTAAACGCCGTTTTGGGGTATCGAGCTCTGTATACCAAAAAAACCCAAGCCTCATTTTGAAGACATTAAAAACCCCCCCCCTTTTATGTTTGCAACGAACAAAAAGGGGCTCCCTTTTAATTTTAAATTTGTTGACAAGTTGATTTTAGGCATTTTTTTTTTTTTCTGCATGGCCTACCCCCAATATTCTGCCTTTCACTTTCATTTTTTATGCATTGATTATTGGCCCCTACGGTTTGTTTTTTTTTTTTAACAAAGAATATTTTAATTATTTAAAAAAAATTTTAAATTAAGACATTTTTTTATTGAACCTTGAAAAAAAAAAATAAATAAAAAAAATATCGGTGTAATAGGGGTTATTAAAATTATATGATAATCTAAATATTCTTTCTTCGATATTTCAGGCTACGAATAAATTCGAGATACGGTTTTTTTCTGGCCTATTTGCTTTTTTTTCACTACATTTTTATGAAAAAAGGTCATATTATTGCATTTAATTTGTTAGAGAATTTTGCAATTTTCGTAATTAGATCAAAAAAAACGCTCTAGCGGCATTACTAAGAACTAGGGGATATCACAGATAAGATGGATTTTTTGGGGGAAAAATGTTTTTTCCCCAAAGAGACCGGTTTTTTTAAAAACCCCGGGTTCCCCTCGTTTAGGGGGTTTCAGCTGTTTATTAAAAAAAATATTGAATTACCCCCACCACTTTACTTTTTTAAAGATACGTCACAAAATGTTAAACCCCAAAAAATTCTGGAGTAAAAAAAGCTTTAAAAAAAATTATTTTGGTAACATTTACTTTAAATTCAATGAAAAAAAATTAAAAAATTTAAAAAATTTCGGTTACGTCCCAGCGACCATCTTGGGGAAACTGAAAATATTTTTCCCGGTATTCTTTGGCCACTTTAGTAATAAATTTTTTTTTCCCCAATTTTCTACGACGAATAGTTTCCAAAATACAGCACTTTGCATTCTTATCTCCCCCCCAAAATAAATCTATATTATTTTAAATTAATTTTTAAATGTAATAATCTTTTAAAATTAAAGACGATATGAATTATATTTTACTCTCTTTTTAGTATATTGTACCATTTACATGTTTATAATATTTTTGAAAAAAATTAATTAACAAAATTTTAAAAAATT
Source organism: Listronotus oregonensis (assembly GCA_019359885.1). Taxonomy (NCBI): domain Eukaryota; kingdom Metazoa; phylum Arthropoda; class Insecta; order Coleoptera; family Curculionidae; genus Listronotus; species Listronotus oregonensis. Next base: position 2,738 of record JAHBCN010002342.1, read on the forward strand.
TTAATGCTGCTTTAAAAAATTTTGACCCCGGCATGTCAGTCCAAAGGGTTTTATCGCCACCCCCACCCCCCCTCCGCCGCGCCGCTCACAAGTATCGGGGTTTTTAAAAATTTTTTGCTTGGCAATAAAAAATAAATATTACAACTTTTTTTTAAACCCTTATATTAATTTAAAAATATTATACTATCAAATGTAGTCCTAATTAATTTTATTTATTATAAACAATTGAAATATAATTTAAAAAATCTAACTGGGTTCGTACTGGTCGTAGGGACTTTTTTTTTCAATAATTATAACCCTTTTTTTAAAAAGGGTTTTTTTAAGGGTTTTTTTTTGTTTTTTTCAAAACCCAAAATTGACCAAATCAATTTAAGGGGGGCCCAATTGGGGTTTTTAATACAAAAAAAAAATTTAAAAACATTATCCTTTTCTTAAATTTACAATGGCGCTTGCAGAAGCAAAAACACGTTATAACCATTTTTAACCCTCCACCCCCCCCGCACACTTTTTTCGAGTCTGAAACTATAAAATCATATTCAGATAATTACCTTCTACAACTTCCAACACTTTCCAACCGGTTACAAATTTACGTCATAAACAGGCTTCTTTTTTACCTACAGACTGGACTATCATGCAAAAAACTATTTAACCGACCAGCAGAAAATAATTTAAAGCCAGCTGTTTATTAACATTTTAAATGCAAGTAGGCATATCAACTACGCTTCGGTGTTTCCTGCGATTGTGAATTTTTAATTTTTAACCGAATAATAGGAGGCAACTGTGAAACTTTTTAAGGACGGTTTATGTGCCAAAAATAGCGTACTTTAGTAAAGCCACACAGACGAGAAACATTAGTGAAATCAAAGACAATCGTAGTTATCACTATAGACACACAAAACAATGTAACATTTTTGGTAATAGGTTTGGACGCTCGCTTGCTGAGATTCCTCAAGCGAGCGTCCAGCGAAAATAACGGCACACGCTGCTGTATAAAGAACACTGTTGCCAAACCAATAAAAGAAGTAACAGAAAGTAGGAATTATTTCTGTCGAAAATAGGCTTCGAATTCATATTCGTTTTAATAATCTTAATCTAATTTTTTATTTTTTTTCTTTATTAAATAATAAAATTTTAATTATTTAAACTTGTACTGTGGGGAATTATTTCCTAAAATATATTTATACCTAGTATAAGAATACACGCTGGTAAACATGATTTCAAATTTTTACAAATTCTATTTTTTTATTATAAGACATCCTTACATAACAAGAAATGTTTGTATAGGCTCACCTAAATTTATTTATTTTTTTATAAATAAAATCCAAATGTATGTATTTTTTAGTTTATTGCTATTTGCAAATATAGTGAAAATTATTAATTAAAGTGTGGCCATCAAAGAAGCAAAAAACGGCTAGTTTTTTGTAGTTAAAAAAAAAAAACGTTTTCGTTTAATTCATTGCATATCGTATTGCCATTTGTGTGTTGTGATTTGTTTGTGTTTTTCCTGGTGGTAATTAAAATTTGTATTCTTGTTAAAATGTTGGGAAATCTATGTCAATATTATGACTGCCAAGTGAGTCGAAGAGCAGATAAAGTTAGGCTTTTTAAAGAATAGTATACTTAGGCAATTGATTATAAACTGTGGCAAGTATTTATCTATGTATATTAAAATTATTTAGACTAATAAATTATATGATCGACACCTAAAATTTAATTGGTGTTTAGAGTAACCTTTTGATAGTTATAAATTCAAATATTTGATAGTTAAAAGTGTGACCGCAAAAATCGCTTAGAAACTACCTGTTTTTTCACATTTATTTATTTAGGAAGAGCATTGCTTTTCATTTTTTGCAAATTTTTAAAAATCACTAGCAGTGGTATTAAAAGTTATTCTCACTGCAATTTTTGTTTGAAATGGACCTTAAAAAAATTAAATAATATATTTCCATTCCTGCGAAGGTTGTAAATCAACCCTCATGAACTATGTGGGTATACAATATCCCTAAAATATATAAAATCATGTACAACTTAAAAATTTGCAAAAATAAGATTTTTCGGACATGTCTAATAAGAAATAAATGCTATATGATAGTCAACCACCCTTTTCTAAGGGTAAAACTACCCTTATCAGTGAGAAAAATGAACGAAATCCTACTTTACAAAAAGTCTTAGCTTGTATTTTTTTGATCCGAGTATAAAAGCACATGTACCTAGATTTTTTGAGATCACTTTAACCAAAACCACACCTGCAAGAGGGGTAAATTCATCTAAACAATTACCAAAATTTTAGAATAAATAATTGTCTTTTTATATTGTTCTTAATAAATAGGTATTTGAGCATATTTAAAAACTATACAATTTAGACCCAGCAACCCTTATACTGGTGAAATCCCATTTTTTTACAGTCATGGCCACGTGACCAGTCCTAAGCACCGAGGCACATGACCAAATAAACTAATAATCAAAATCCACAATCCAGTAATCTCTTTATTATATTTTTAAACGTATACATACGTAAATAAAGTTTTACAATAAATATAAAAGAGCTAATGTGACGATTATTTTTTTTATAACCGTGTAAGATTGCTCAATAGTCTGCTCTTTTTTGAAAAAATTATAGGACCTAAAATTTGATTTATATTATTGTTAATAATTTTTAAATATTTTTAGCAGCTTTTCCTTGACCCCTTGGGCTCACTCACTGGCCAACTTATAGAAAATTTTAGTTCCATTCAGAATTTTGAAACACTCTGTATTTACATTTCATATTAAATAATGCCCAATTGTACAATTATTATTATTACTTTTTGTTTACATAAAAAAGTTAAATTTAACAAAAACTCTAATGTTATTTTATATTAACAATAATAATTTATTTATTCACTAACAGCGGTGGCGTACTGGCCAGCCTACCAGTCTCTCAAATATGGCCTTACGAGGGATTTTTTTTGCAGATTTTATTTGTATGCGGTTTTTTGCATTCGGTTCGTATGAACGGCTACAAACTTAGTAAAGAAATTTAATTAATGGGAAATGAAAAATTGGATTTGTGTATTAAAAAATGCATTTTCAAGTTTACAATAATATATTTTTTTTCTAATTACAAACTATAAAATACATTTCAAAAATTCATTTTTCTTATGCACAACGGCAGTTTTTCATTTCCCGTTAATTAAATTTGTTTACAAAGTTTTTAGAGGTTCATACAAATCAAATGCCAAAAACTGCATTTAATTTAAATCCATCTTACAGCACAAAAAATCCCTCGTGCATTACTTTGTTTCCTCGACGAATATCTGTGCAAAAAGCAGTTTGTGGTTTTTGCAACATAAACATGTGCGGAGGGAGCCTACGCTTTAAATAGACTATGATATAGTAAAAGAAACGGCAACGCTGAGAGGTACCTCAGCAGGTAAAAATTAAATATTCTAATAAAATTCTATTGTCGGCAAAAAGTACTTATACAAAGAGACTGGGCGTCTATAGTGATAATCAATTGTCTTTGGGAAATAAAATTTAAATAATTTATTATATATATATATATATATATATATATATATATATATATATATATATATATATATATATATATATATATATATATATATATATATATATATATATATATATATATATTATATATATATATATATATATATATATATATATATAAACATCTTAACAACATTGTTGCATCATTTTAGTTGGCTATCATTTTTGCATCACCAAAAAAATAGGGGAAATTATATGCTATTATTATAAAAAAGGATCAACAGGCAATAGGCGAAACGTAAAAATTTAATAAAACCCCAAAAAAAAATTTTTTTTCCAAAATTCATATAATCATTTTTTGAAACGTTTTTTTTATTTAAAACATTCTTGCCCAATATATAAATTTTTTTTTACCACCTTTTGAACATCAGATCTGAATATTTATTTAACCAAAACGCACTATTGGGTCAAAAATTTTTTGGGTTTCTAAGTAAAAAACAATTTTTTTTTTAAACAAAATTTATATTTTAGGTTTTTTGCCGGCTATGAAAATGATACATCAAATAAAGAACGTTAAGTTACGTCGACGTTGGTAACTGCGTCAAAATAAAGGGGTAAATTCTTTTTTTTTTTATTTTAGGATATAAGGGAAAAAGGATAAACTATTAAAAAGATTCGTCGAGGGGGTTTACACACCCGGTGTGTATATTACAAAATTTTTTCCGCCTACTTCAAGAAATTTTTGACAGGCTAACTAAGTGGAAATTTGAAATTTGAAATAGGCTTTAGGACAAAGAAAAAAATTCAAAACCCCCTTTTCTACTGGGAAACCCCCCCAAAAACAACGGCAGTAGTTTGGGGGGGAGTATTTAAAAGTTTGCAATCTGATTGAATCTGAGTTTCTGAGGCCATAGTTGTTTAAAATTTAAAAAATGACACAACATTTTATTCAAAAAAGAAAAAAAATTGCGACATTTTACCATCGCACACCAAGTCCCATTCTATTGGGAAAAAAAATATCTTGTCACTTTCTCTTAATTTTTTTTTTTCCCAAAAAAGTATGTAAAATAAGGATCAATTCCCCTATAAAAAAATCTCAGTCTTTAAAATCTGAGATCTAAATTTAAAAAACCAAGTTTTTTTTCACTGGGCAAGTGTTTTACTGACTGGCTGAAAACTGGTGCTCAAGGGGAAAATAAATGTCAACCAAGAAAAAAAATTATGATCCCCCTTTACAAAAGAAGGAAAACAAGGTTTATAGCTCCTAATTAAACCCCGGATTACAAAACAAACTTTCAAAAAAAGTAAAATATCGGGGGAAATTTTTCTTGACCAGAAGCTCAATTGGAACTCGCAAAAAAAAAGGACTATCGAAAAAACATCAGCGGACTATGGGATGCCGCAAATATGTGGTAAAATATGGGGCCCCAAAACCAAAATGATCTCCCCCTTATACATTTCAGTTGTAATACCAAGTTATTTTTACACCCCCTTTGGGGGCCCCAAAAAAAAAAGGAAAAAAAACCCAAAGGAAATTTCTGAAAAAAGGAATTTTTCCTGTTGGGAGTTACTGGGGGAATGAAAAAATTTCCCAACGGCAGCTCTGGAGACAATTTTTGAACCTCCTTCCCTGTACCTGCACATAAAGAGGCATACGAGTGCCTCCCGGAAAAAACCCCCATTTCCAAAAATATAAAAAACAGGAGAACCTTTTCTGGACACCTTAAAATTTTGTAAAAAATCAAAAATTTAAACTCTTAAAAAACCCCGGACATGATGCCTATAGTGCGGGGGTTCCAGGGGTTTTTTGGTTTTCAAGACCGCCAAACTATGAGTGATAATGCACCAAAAATGAAAAAAAACCTTTTCTTTCCGATACACTGATGGATCTAAGGGGGGGGAAAAGGGGGTTTGGGTGGTGTCTTTGGGGCCCAGATGCAGACTTTCAAAGTCTCTCCCCGGAAGGTTCCCTCCATCTTCCAAAATGAAATCCCGCACTTTACATTTGCGCTTCTGAATGTGCCAAAAAAGGCCTTCCCCGGGGAATTTTTAAAATATTTTAATCGGGCAGCCAGGGGGGTTTTTTAAAGGGATTGACTTCATGCACTTTTTTTTAAAAAAAGCCTGGGAATGCCGACAATCTCTAAAAAACCCAATGGCCAAACACAACAGAGTTACTCTGGAGTGGGTACCCGAATGGGGGGGCAAAAAAAATTGGGGCAACCCCGCCGGGGAAGGGCAGAGACCATTCTATGGACCCAACCCTTTGTGGCACCACTAGGGTACCTCTACAAGGGGGAATCAGAACATGGGAAAAAAAAGGAAAAAAGGCTTACTGGGGAAAAAAAAACCCAGGACAAAAGGAGGCGAAAAAAATTTTTTTCGCATTCCCTTAAATTTTCCCCAAAAAGCCATTAACCTTTTAAAAAAAAGAACTTTAAAAAGGTTCCAAAATTCCCCCAAAATTAAAAGGGCCCTTTTATCACCCAAAAAAAAAAGGGAAAAGGGGAAAGGGTGAACAATGTCGGTTTTTTTAAAGAAGCAAACGAAACTGCGGGGAAAAATTCCCCCTGAATGCAGAGAATCCGACAACGGCTTAAATAACCCCCACTCCTAGAGATATTATTCAACTTGCACCGCGTAACCTTGAACTTTGCTAAAGGTATAGGAATTACGGGCACTAACCAACGAAGGGTATTCACAAAATCTCTTTAAGTCGAAGTGAAGGAGGGCTACAAAAAGAGCCGAGCGGCCCCGTTCATTAAAAAAACCCCAATAAATTTTTGATTGGCTGGTTGGTGAATGTTCTTTTTTTTAATATTAGTAATGTTTTTAAATTAAAAGAGACAGATCAGTAAAAATTTTAGAAGTTAAAAGAACTTGGTCTAATTTTAGATTTTGTTATTTTCAGAGGCTGAAATTTTTGGAAATTAATTTGGAAAATTTTAAGGGTTTTTTATGGGATTTACATCCCCCAGCCTAAATATTTTAACAAGTATAAAACCCAAAGGCCATATCGTCGTCTAGAGCAACAAAGGGACAAGTGCCAAATTTGTAATTTTAGGGTAGGACAAAAAATATTAATTTTTGAAAATTATTATTCATCTGATTTTATTAAAATTATTATGCGTTGGTAATTTTTAGCAATAAGCTTTTAATTCACTAAATATGGTTGTTGGCACCTTTGTAAACGTATTTAAAACAAGAAGGTATCGATTACTGTTTCCTTACGCTTGGTACCTTTTTGCTTTTATTTCAAACTTTTGGCACTTGGCATTTTTCCCTTTAAAGGTACTAAGACTTACGCAAAATTTTTGAAAACCGTTAGGAGAAATCAAGTTTTATCAAGACTACCTTTTTAGTAGCAAATGAGTTGTTTAATCTAAATGTTGTACCCAAACCTCTTTTGTTTCGTAGAAATTTGAGACAAGCATTTAATAATAAAAAACCCAGGTTCTACGCCCATGAACTGATATTAATCATAATTGTGACATGAGTTTCTTAGCCTTATAAAGCCAGGCCAACATATCAAATTTCGATAAAATAGTACGAGCACTTTTTAAATTAATCCAGAAAAACGATTTTAAAATTGTCACTTCAGCGCCGCCTAGCGCCCAAACTAAGCAACTTTGTACCAAGGTAAGTTTAATTAAATTGGCTAATTTTGGTTAAAGGAATATGTGGTAGGCTTTTGTAAAGGCCCTTTTCAGACACCCTGTATAAGGCGCAGTGGCAAGATTTAACATGTCTTTTAAAATTAAAAAAAATTAAAATACCTACCTAGAAACGTGAGTACTGGCCTAAAAATGTATGCTTTTAGTTTATTATTGTAGGTGAAATATTGCGCAGATAAATAGGGCAAGTTACTATTAGTATCGAGCTTATTTTGACATCTTAGTTTGCGCTAATGCATTGATAAGGTGTCCCCTAATAAAGATAGTGCCTAGTCAATGATCAATATGCAACCAGATATCTTACCAGCCAGATATGTGTGTCTTCCTTTGTAATATGCCTCAAACATCTTGCTGCCATATTTTAAAGTCCATAAGTATTTAAGTGCTTTAAATTATTTGAAACTTTCCCATTATATTACATGTAACTGCACTGAGTCCTACATCGTGCTAAATTATTTAGATTTTAAAATTACACATTTTTAAATCTGCATTTGCCACAGTATTTTCCACACTACCTATAGTCATTTTGTAAGATTTGTTAAACACGTTGGAAAACCGATTGTTTTGACATCATAGCATCATCCAGGAGGTGCTGCCCCATAAATTAATAAAGTATGCGCCAATTTAAAACGATCTCTGTAAAGCGAAAATAATAAACCCTTAGAACTCGCTAGGCCACGATTTTACAAAAGTGTGTAAATAATATACAGTGGCGGCGTAAAAATAAATACGTTTTGTTTATAATTTAAAATAAACGACTTTAATGTGTTACATACTATAGAATACTAAATCGAAAACGTCAATTTAAAAATAAAATACGATTAGGAATAAGATACGATTGCTTTGGAAAATTAGGCGTCAGAAATGGGGCTTGGCAATTTTAATCTAAATTAATGAAATCAATCTGACTATAAAGTCATATGGTCATTATATATATTTCACTCACTCATTCATTAATTCATACATTGACTAATCACGAAAGCTACTTGACCTATAAAGATAAAATTTGCAACAAGGGTGGAATATGAGCAAATTACGTCGGCTAGGAATTTTAGGAAACTTACCCCCTAAAGCGGAAGAATGGAAGGGGTTGAAAGTTTGTATTAAACTTCGTCATTTCTGGACTTAGAAGTATGAAAATTAGTTATTAGGTTTTTGATTATGATTAAAAATGATCTGTTCTAATATTTTTTAGATTACATCTGTTGGGGAGGTTAAAATGGGGATGAAAGTTATATGTACAGAAAAAAAAACATTTTAGAATTTGTAAATGTGCCAGTTGGTAATTGGACTAATTACCCAGAAAAATAGAAGACTACCTAAGAAAGGATTTTGGGCAACTTTCCTCCACCTAAAAGGGTAAAATGGAGGAGGGTAAAGTTTGTGCGGAACTTCGTCATTTTTGGATTCAGAAGTATAGAAACTGGTTTGTAGGGTATTAATTACGATTAAAAATTATCTGTTTTAACATTTTTTAAATAATATACCTTGAAGGTTTAAAATGGGGATGTATCGGAAAATGGTTACATTTTAAAGTTGTTAATATAGAAGTTGGTAATTAAGCTTTTTAAGTTTGTCATTTTTGGATTTAGAAGTATAAAAATTGGTATGTTGGCTATTATTACGATTAAAAATGATCTGTTTTCGATTATTATCAAAATTACATCCCTTTAAAATGAGGGTTTAAAGTTGTATATATGAGTGTTTTTGATTGGGTTTCTAATTACCTAAAAAAAATGGTAGTATTTTTGGAACTTCATCTCTTAAGGGGTTAAAAAGACGGATAAGTGTTTTATAGGAAATAAGAACTAACTCATACGATTAAATAACAATGTTCAATTGCAAGACGCGCGCTACGCCGCAAAGTGTGTGATGAAAGACGGAGCACGGGGAGCGTGATGTTATGTGACGTAACGGAGTGTAAAGGGGGCCAGATACCTAAGGGCAGTCGACGTTGACTCACAAATCAAATGTATAAATTTTTTCCGCGAGAACGGAAAAAAACAGCCAGAATCGCGTAGTCCACGCGGGCTAGTTAGGTAATATAAATTTCAAGAATTAATTGGTAAAAACCAAATTCAAAGGTGTAAATAATTAACGTAAAAGAGATAAATAAAAAGGCCATACATCTTAGTAATATTATGGACATATAGTTCACGAAACATTATAAATGAAATACCTTTGTACTGGTAATCTTTGCTAATACCAACGAAAAAAAATAAGTATTATAAAACTTTTATATACCATAACTTATCTCACATGTTGCGGCACTTTTTTTGAGTTACAAACGCCTTATGATAATTTTTTTTCGAAAACATGCGGCAGAGTCTACACAAAGGCGCATGCAATAGCAAACAATTTTGCCGGTAAAAATTTAGCAAAGGCACTAGAGTTGTAAAAAGTATTGATTTTATTTACAATTTGAATGGGGCCAATAATCCATATATGGATCGTTGATGGCGCCTTAAAGATTTTATTTATTTAATGCAGTTAGCACCCTTGGCCTAATAAAACTACATAAAAAAAAACAATTTTTAATTACAGTGATTTCCGATTTGACAATTTTTTTTTTAAATAGTCTTGATTTAAGTTTCTTGTATTCTAATATTTCTTGGTTTTTAGTAGGGCTGCCAACCGTCCAGGTTTTTTCGGATTTGTCCCAATTTGAAGGGCGTCCGGGAGTCAGAAGTTAAAAGCCTGGAAGAACACATTTTTCGTATCAAGAGATTCATTGAAAGATATGCAACAAATTTGTTGCAAATTTCTGTTGGAAAAGAAATGCATTTTTGTTTAAATTAAAGCTAGTTTCTTTAGTTTTAAATTCCAACTAATAAATAGTTTTGAGTTTTAAGTGACCGATTTGTAAAACTAGATAACAAGCTGTAAAAAAATTGTAAACATGATATTATTATTTTTATTGTAAATAGTTTTTCAAAGGTGTCCAAACAAAAAAATAAAATTCTACCCAAATGTCCGGGATTTTTGAAGTTTTGTCAGGAGTGCATAAAATTTATTTTGCTTATTAGAGAACCATCATTCAATTATCTTTTTTCGAACCCAACAAAATAGTTTTGGCGTAATTACGATTTAAAGTTTATGTCTGACCCTTTAAAGTCGTCAGAAAAAAGCCTTGTGAAGACACAAGGGTTGCCGAGTTCCAATATTAGTATTTTTTGCTTCGTTAATTTATTTCATTTAGAGCAAAGAAAATCATTGTGTTCCTCTATCCCCACTAAAGATAAATTGGTTTAATGTCAATAATTAAATATGCAATACAATAAATGTAAAGGTTAATTTTACCGTTAAAACCCATCGCAATTACCTCAATTGTAATCCGATTTTTATACTTCTAAGCTCAGAAATGCTATTTTTGTTGGTGATTAAAAGCCTAATTATCAACTTGCTTATTTACAAGTGTAAAAATGACAATTTTTATATACAAATTTTTATCCCCATTTTAACCCTCATGGGATATTATACCAAAAATGTTAAACCAGATAATTTTAGTCGTAATCAATAGTCTGAATACCAATTTTAATACTTTTGTGTCGACGTTTCATAGAAACTTTTACCCCTTATTGTACCCCCTTAGGGCGGGAAGTTTTCTAAAATCCTTTCTAAGCTAACGTCGACTATTTTTCTGGGTAGTCAGAAGCTTAATTACTGCTGCTAAGTCCAGAAATGGCAAAGTCCAAAACAAACTTTCAACCCCTATCCTCTTTTTGGAAAAAGGGATTGAAATTAAAAATTTACACTTTTAGAGAATACCTCGGATCTTAGCTCCCAGGTTACCTACCGAAAAGGTAAAAAAACACTCTTATAAAACTTTTTACGTATAATTCAGTGGTGGGCTTGACTTTTTTTTTCAGAACTACCGTTTTTGAGATACGACCACAAATTATGGTTTTTTAAATGGGACACCCTGTATTTTATTATGTCATTTGATTGCCCTATTTTTGCATTATAATGATATATAATAATTGCCACTTTTGTTTTTTGAGATGTCAAAAACCTTACAAATATGAAAATTTGATGTATTATTTTTTTAGTTGGCCGTGATTTCTATAACAAAATTCTTAAAAACACTTGATTTATTCTATTTTTCTGATGGAAAAAAAAATATACTAAAAGCTAGATACTAAAATCAAATTAAATAAAATATTTTACAATGTTTAATCAAAATTTGTAATATATGATAGTTTAATGCCAGTAAACCATGGAAACAAAAGAAATGAAATTGTAATATTTACAATCAACATTGCTATCAGACTGAAGGCATTCTTTTCAGTTTTAAATTTAAAGAATGGCTGCAAATGAAGAATTTGAAAATTTTGAATATTATAGTATTATTTATTTACAGAATTTAATTTATAGAACTCACACAATATAGTTTAAGATCTTCGTAATGCCACTCAAGAGGCTTTTAGACAGATACAAATGCATCCCGCGCCAATATTAAATTCATTGCGCAGAATTACTAAAGTGTGTGAAAGTTGTGTCAGAGAAAATGGCAAGGTAATTGCTATTTAGCTACACTTTTTACAAATAAAATGCCTTAAAGGCAATAGGACTTGATAACTCACTAATAAATTGAATGATGTATAAAATATAAAATTAAAAAAAATATGATTTATAAACAACTTAAATATTTATACTTTAAAAAAGTATAGGGGTAGTTTTTCGATCTGTAACAAATAACTGCTCTAAATTTGTTTTACTTCAAAGTTGTCATTACTGTTTAAGATAAAACATACTCTCTAATAATTTATAAGTGATTTTTCAAATGATTAGTTGGGTATAAAATAAAAAAATATATATTCGCTTCAAAAAGTAAATTTCGAAATCCTAACTAAAACACTCTTTATATTGCATGAAAACAAAAAAAAAGTTATAAAACACATTTCAGTGGCGTACACAGAGTTAAGGGGCTTATCCCCCTTCCCCCTTTAAACTATAAAATTCTGCCGATCTTCCTTTTATATCAAACTAATTTTTTTACCTTATAACTAACTTTAATTAGCCTCTGAAGCACCCAAACCCCCTCCCCCATTTTTTTAGGCGCACGCCACTGTTTATTTAACGTTTTATAAATTACAAGCATAATATCATATCTTACCTTGTTAATACAGACTACCACTAAATGTGTAAAATACACTTTTCTATTATTTCCTTCCTTCTGCTCTAAAAAACTTTATTTTTAAAAATGCTGGAGGCTGTCCCTGTATTGTGAACAACACCCTGTATACTGTAATGTGGTAAGACAATCGATGAAGAAAATATTTTGGTAACTTATTTTAAAATGCCATAAGAAACTAGTAAATTAGGCAAAAAAGTTTCACTTGGTGACAAAAAATGAGACAAAATTAGGATATGAAAAATGTGAATATATCTACCCGCCCTATACAATTTAAACACCCTATAAAAGGAAGATATGATCTTTTCTGCATCACACAAAGACCCTGGATTATAAAAGCAATAATATTTTTTATAAGAAATAAATAACAAATATGCACGTCCATTATATTATTATATATTTTTTTATAGTAACTTTGTTGGAATTTCATTTTATATTTTATAGTATATACTAGAATATAAAAGGCATAAAAATATTACATTAAAAATTCCATAGCATAAACCACCTCACCATTTTTTATTTAAATTAATGTCACAGTTTAACTAAAACCAGATGTGAAAGCCGGCTCGGCTCGATTGAAGTTCTTGACTCGAGCAACACACAAAGGCATCGCTATAGCCAGAGGCATTCTTTTAACGGGCAGCGTACTGACACTGAAAATCAGACTTTTTATTTTTAAGGACAGGAACGTATTGCACGAATCTGTCAAAATTAAAAGGTATGCAAATTAATAATGACTATTTTTAAGCTTCAGTATTGGAATATGTACTTGGGTTTAATATTAAAATACAGGGTGTCGAAAAGTCTGGACTGGGTCAAATATCTCGAGAACGAAAGGTTGGATTTCCAACATTGCAACTGAACTTTGTTTTTGACACAATCATCTATCATTCGATGTCAAACCCCTTATCTTTGGGGGTGAACTAAGGGTGGTTTTATAATTTTAAATAGAAACCCCTATTTTTTTGCATTTTCGGATTCCTCAAAAAATTCTGTGTTTGGCCCCAATTTTCACCCCCAACCCACGCCACCCCTTCACAGGGGATGAAAAAAACGAAAAAAAGTTAAAAAAATAAAACTAAAACTGAACAGTTTAAATATTTAATTAAATCCCAATAAAAATAAACATGTACAAAAACATGTTACCCAATCTCAAATTCACCCCAACCCTCGCCACCCCTCCACAGGGGATAACAAAAATTATTTAAACAAAATGAAACTGAACATTCTAAATTCTTAATTAAATCCATAATTAAAATAAACATGTCAGAAACATATGTGACCCGATCTAAAATTTTACCCTTCAAACCTTGCCATCCTTTCATGGGGGATGACAAAAATTAAGAAAATAATATAAAAATGTTTATTTTTATTACGGATTTAATTAAGAATTTAGAAGGTTCAGTTTCAATTTTGTTTTATTAATTTGTTTCATACCCTGAGGGGGTGGTTACATGTCTATTTTCTTTGCGGTTTTTAAATATTTAAACTGTTCATTTTATTTTATTTTTTTAAATTTTTTCGTTTTTTTTATCCTGTGAAGGTGGCTTGGGGGTAAAACTGGGGCCAGAACAAATTTTTGAGGAATGAAATCAAGAAAATGGGGTTCTATTTAAAATTATAAAACTATTACGTTTCCCCTTAAAGGGCGGGGTGTTTTGAATAAAAATTAGATAACAATTGTGTCAAAAAAAAGTTTATTCAATCTTGGAAATCCACTTTGTTCTAATATTTACCGATCAGATTTTAAGCACCCTAAATATTTTTCCCTTTAAGCTCCAAATAATAACTTAGACACAACAGGAATTTTTTTTTACACTAGAAATCTCCAATAAATCTTTTAATGGGAAAAATACCAAAAATTGTAATATTCAAATCTTACAACGCTATTATGATAGAAATACCAATGTTGAAATATTCAAATTTCAATTAATCACCCTTACAATATTCATAATTTAAATTTTTTTTTTAAAGTTCTGACAATTTTAAGCGCATTATAATTTGAAAGTGTGATTATTATAGCAGCACGAAGCCAAGTTCTCTAAAAATGTCTATTGTTATTTTTGAATCTGAATAAATAAATCGAATTTTCCTTATAGAGTCATTTGGGAAAACGAAAAAAAAGTTATTCTTTATTATTAGATGTACAGCATCTACATAGCCTTATAACCTGTATTTATAAAAGTCGAAAATAATAAATATATTAAAACTGACTTTTACGCCCGCACTAGCCTCGTTTCACAGTAACTAGTAAACTAAACAGTTCAACGCACGCGGAAACGGTCCCGTACTAAATGATCCGCCGTTGAGCGGACCATTATAGTGGGGACGCTGACCGTGCCGCCACGCTATGTTTCTATCTGGTCTTTTTATCTGGGTTAATGTCTTAAATTTGGGACAAAAAAGGAAAAAATTATCCGAATTTACGGCACCCAGTATACATGTTTTTATATCTGCTTGGATTTTATTAAGAATAAAATGACGTAATGCGTGTTCACTTAAGGTAATGCTGTACAGAGATAACTGGGAAAGACTAAATGCGCATTAGGAAAAAATTAAAAGCGCCGTTATTTTTAGTCCTTTTAACATTGCTGACTTTTGGTGTACATTTGTGCCTAATTTTTTCAAAATTCCCCCTATGTACCAATATTATCTAAAAATGCACCACTATTATGTTATAAAAATTTAACTGTTGCTTTTTTGACCGACAAATTAACGTTATTATTTTCAAGCAACTCACCTACTTTATTTTAAAAACATTATAGAAAGATTTATTACTTTTAACCAAAAACTTCACACCATCATTTTTGTATTATTGAGAACAAAACAAAATTTGTTTTAGGCATACGAATAAAATTATAAGTTAAATGCTTTAAACGAAATAAACTAAACTTTTTATTTCTTTTCTTTTCGTTTCTTTTTAAAGTTTATTTGATTTGAGCTTGTAACGAATTTGCTATTCCTTTGTTTTCGTATCTTTTTTAAAAGTGCATTTATGCTACACCTTAGGGGTCGGGCGAAAGGACGCAGAGACGGTGGGCGGAGTTAACAACTCCCACTACCACAATTTTCGTATAGCCGCATAAAAATATTATATTTTATTTAGGTTCTTCCAAATTCGGTGTATCGATGCCATGTTGATTCCGATTGCAAGCCTACAGGAGATAACGTTTTTCGGTAACTATTTTTCACTTAAATGACATAAATTATACACCATTTCAAAGGTGCCTCTGCTGTAACCAAATTTTGAAAAAATTTTAGGGTGACTTTCACTCAAGGAAATATTAAAACCTAAATCTAAATTTAAAAACTATTACACAAAAGCCTAGATTTAAGTGTTGCCTTTCATATAATTTTTAAAAATTATCGATAACTTATACCTTTTTAGAAAACATTATCCCCGAACCCCAAATTGGATCCAATTTTCGCGGCGCGAATGGACTCTTAAGTTTATTTGATTTAAGCTTGCGACCGATTTGTCATTTAAAAATAAAAATCGAGCATATGATTTCAATACATACTTAAATGTACAGGTTAATTAGTCTTTCTGCTTGTCCTTTATAGAAGACGTCTTAAGCAAAAAAAAAACTAAATGATTTTTCCAACCGAGGCAACTCTAGGAATTATGCATCTCCTTCTCAAATAGTTTCTGATGAACAACAAAACATACATGATTCTGTCTGTAGCACACAATGAGCTTTTTGTGCCGTTTTTCAAAAGTCTTTAGAAATCCAAAACATTTAGGATGAGTTAAAAAATATTTTATCAAAACCAGTTTAGAGGTAAGAGGCGACTACCATAGAGAACCGAAGCTAGCAATTTTTTTTAATAACGGCTCTACAAAAAGTTCGGGTTGAAAAAATGGTTGTTAAATTTATAATAAAATAATTGAAAAAAATAAAAATATAGTTATCAATTTTGTTTACTTCTTCTTCTTTTTTTATAGCAAAAATATTATATTATCCTATAACCACAGAAAAATATATTTAATAATGATTTATATTCTAAAACAATTTCAGGAAAATAATGTGCAAATACTAGAGTTAAAAAACTCACTTTATAAAATTATGACCGATTTTAGAAATATTTTTTTTTTTAATAAAGAAAGTAAGTCTATATTTATTTATAAATCGCGTTGGTACCACTTAAATATATTACGCACCTTACTTCAATGAAACCAGGAAAGCAATAAAAATATTTAAATATTAAACTTTAAGCGTAGCTTACATAAGCAAGTAAAACTTGCAACAGTTTGTGTCTGAGGGAACTTGCAAATGATTTGAATAATGTAAATACTGTCCAAGAATAGTCTTTTAGCCAGTCGCAAAATTGACGGTAAGCAGTAACGGCAAGAATTTCTCCTCTAGTCCAAACGAATTGCGGATAAAGCTTTAGGATTTAAATATTTATTTTGGTTGTGCCGAAAGTTGTTTATGCCAGTTGGACGCAAATTATGGTGTAAAAAAAAAATAAAGACATCTGCTTTAATAAACTTATATGAACCATGGCCCGTGTTGTGGCAATTAAAATCTCATATAAACTGCGCTTTAGGCTTATCACGCTTTAATATACTACAACTACATCCCAAAGCTTATATCGTACCTCTTTTAATGCATTAAAAGTTAATTTTGGATTTTAATTATTTTTTACTAATTTTACAATACTATATCGAATCTAAGAGTTTCTTGATTTAATAAATTTGCGCTTATGTCCCTATTATACTTCTTGTCTGGTATGGATTATACCTTTTGTAGTCCTACTTTATTATGCGAACTACGTGTTCTTTTTAGTGAATTTAAATAAACATCGTTAATTAAATATTATATAAAAATAAAATATCCGTACCTTAAATTTCTTTTAATTCACTATCCATACACAGTAGGCACTAAAACAAGTAGGAAAACTAAAAATTGCAACATAAGTTTTTTCCTTTTAAAAACCAATATATATTTAAATAAAACAGTTAATACGCAGCGCTAATTGCATTACAAAAGACCTATATTTATTTTTAAACAAATTGCTCCATTTTACGTTTAGTTAATAATTTTTTTTATATATGTATAATCGTGGTCCATAAAACCTTTTCTTTGTCAACATATTATGCAAATTGTAATGTTTTTTGGTGAGCCCGGCTTCTTACTGCGTATATTAATGGTTACATAATAACCAGCCCTTAATGAGAATGTTTAGTTGTCATAAACTTTTACAAGAAAAATTAACGAATAGGTAATACATTTAACATTCGTTTTCTGGTAACAGACAGAATATTATTCCATTTTAAAAAAAAAGAAAAATTATTGATATAAAAAAATATAATTGGAGTGAAACATCATGACCATTCACCAAACGCATATAAGTACATCAAATATATATAAAATATATATATATATATATATATATATATATATATATATATATATATATATATATATATATATATATATATATATATATACATATATTTATATATTATATAATATAATATATATATATATATATATATATATATATATATATATATATATATATATATATATATATATATATATATATATATATATATATATATTATATATACTTTTATATTTTCTTGGGCTTAGTGGTTCTTGTTTTTTTTAAATTACGAATTAAAACTAGCCTTGCCCAATAAAACTAGCCCTTGATATTATAAAAACAAAATGGGAACAAATAAAAAATTTACTGACATTCCAATTCAAGAATTCTTATATGCAATAGAATTAACTTTAAACTCTACTTATTTTTTATACAAAGATAAAGTTTACAAACAAATTGAAGGGTGTGCAATGGGATCCTCAATTTCTAGCGTGGTAGCACAAATGGTCTTAGAAGAACTAGAAATACAGTTATTTCTAATCTGGATATCTACACCATTCTTCTTACGATATGTTGACGACTGTATTACTGCAGTTCCCAATGATAAATGTGGTTATGTTCTTGATTCGTTAAATTCATTTCATGAAAAATTAAAGTTTACCATCGAGACCGAAGAAAATTCCAAAATAAACTTTTAGATATGACACTACACCATCAAAACAACTGCATACAGACAGAATGGTATACAAAAACTTGGTCCGGACGTTATCTGAATTACTACTCTCAACATCCAATGTCCCAAAAAAATCTGTAGTTATTGGTCTGGCTGACAGAGCACTAAAACTTAGCGACCCGGATACAGAAATACAGTTGTTAAAAAGCAAAGGATATACTCATTAAAATTAGTTATCCAAAAAGTTAATTAATTCATTATTCATTTCTCGAATACAAAACTAAATAATAATACTCAAAACCAACCAAATAAAGATACAACCAACTTTTTATCTACCATAATACAAGGGTTATCGGAAAATCTACAAACATATTTTAAACAACAAAAATATTTCTGTATGTCATAAAGGTCATAACCTTTTGCAAAGGCATTTTAGTTCTCTAAAAGTAAAACACCAAAAATAAAAAGACCCATACAATTTATCAAATACCTTGTAACGACTGTCCAAGCGTATACATAGGCCAAACAACTCAATTACCTCCAAAACGTCTAAATGGCACAAATATGACAAAAAATAAAACGGCATTAACAAAACACAAAAGCCAAACATTACATAAGTTTAACTTTCAAGACCCAAAATTTTAAAAACTGAATTTAATAATCAAAAGAATTTATGGAAATGCTTTTACATTAAAAAAAAACAAAATGCAATAAATGACAAGGACCGACATAAAAATTATAAAATTTATTATAACGTAATAAATTAAATAACGAGAATTGTTGACAATTATACTTAAAATAAAATCAGGTTTGGGAAAAAATATAATCATATTTTTATAATCAACATAAATAAAACCACAACACCGGGGAAAAAAAAACATACCAGCATCTCAATAGGGTCCTTGCACATTTTTTTAATGATGTCGTTTCACTATTATGACCGTTCTTCAAAACCTACTACTTCGTTTTTCTTTAATTCGCTTTTTTCCGATATTTCGATTTAATAACTTTCGAAATTCAAAGGTCCCGGAAAACGCTTTCTGTTAGGTTACTTATAAATGACGTCATTTATAGGTAAATGTCTGCGTTGCCAAATAGCCTAGTAGTACAATTTTGGCATTGGTACAATGAACAGTGGAATGTACACTAGATGTACGCATTGAACTGGGCGGTTTTATAACCTCGCTTTTGCAATATTTGTTTTCATTTTATCGTTGCTCTTGTTCTTGTGATTTGTATTGGATTTTTACGGTTGTGTCTCAAAATGAGTAAAGTTTACCGTTGGTGATAATTACTCATTGCAAAAATACGTCTATTAATATGCCTGGAAAGACTTTGTTCAAGTTCCATCTGATAAGGCTTTAAGGAATCTATGCTTCACAGGGGACGTGATCCTGAAAGGATCTCAACATCTAGTTGTTTTGTTTGTGAAGATCACTTTGATGTAGTATTCTTTATCAGTTTTATGACAGTAATACGAGCAGAGATTTTTACACGAGTTCATTTCTCATCTCACAAATCAAATAGGTATTTCAAGTTTTTGTCAAACAGTACAATTAGTTGGAGATTTGGCAAATTATTACCTAGTGATGACGCTATCCAATCAGAATCGTTTCAAAAAATTTGAATTTTAGTACTTTTATTTTTGAAATATCTCAGAAGTTACTTTATTTATCAGTATACTAATTTACACACGCAATTTTAGACCCATATTTAATCGAACCATAGAAATTATAAACATTTATTTTGCGGCAAGGACCCTATTCCTGGCAATTTTAATAGTAATATTTTAACCGTATAACTATGAATGTACAGATTGTTGTTGTTGTCTTTCTGAATAGTTTTTAGTGTTTGACTGTAAATTTTAATTTGTTGTGTACAATATATGCTTTTATTTTAAATGGATTATCCTCCTATGGGTAAGTCAGAAGAAATCTAGGTTGTTTAGATAGCATATAATGATGATAAATTTTAAATTGTTAAAAAATCCCATCATATTTTAAAAATTGTGTTTAAAATTGAACTTGTTAAGAATAAAATATATTTGTTGTAGACAATGAGAAAGGCCAAACAAGCCGAAACGTTTGTGAATAAATTAAAAGGAAATAAAACCCGTTTTAATTCGTAATTTAAAAAAAACAAGAACCACTAAGCCCCAGAAAATATAAAAGAATATATTATGAATGGTTCGAGAAAACACTTGTTAAGTATATATAAGTGGGGTTATTTATCAAAATATCAAAAAAGTATAGGAAAAAGTTTTTCTAAATGTAATTTTTAGCCCATATCAAAATTTCAGTTGTATAAGACAATTTTGATATTTTGTCCGTTTTTTGTAAATTGCACCACTGTTAAAATAAGACTCAAAGCAACCTACATAAAACTCTTAGTTTTGACAATGCTTTATTCCAGATATGTTTTCTTTAAAGTAGGCATATGAAATGTTTGTTTTTCTACAAAATCCAAATAGGTATTGAAATTTCACATTGATGCAAAGTTTATTTATTTTTAACCCTGTATAAGGTAGCTTCAAAAATAGCTATTTTTGAAAACGTAGTTTGTGTCTAAAGTAATACACATTAATATTAGGAAGAGAGTTTAATTGAAAAGAGTCAAATTTTTTAATAAAAAAAAAAACTTATTATTATAATTAAACCATGTAAAATTTCAACTTTTTAATTATTAACAAACCATTTTTGGTATTTAAGTATTAAATAAAAAACAGTTTAAAACTTAAAATTTAAAATTACATTTCTGTGTGCCCACCATTGCGTTCAATAAAATAATTGTTCTTCTTGACACATCTTTAATGGAGTTTCTGATACTAAGGGCCTTATTTCTGAAATGCAGTTTCGAATCACCGTTTCCAAATGATCAACACTACGGAAAGGTCTTTGTTTGTAAACTTTTTGTTTTAGGTAACCCACAAGAAAATCAAGTGGGGTTAAATCCGGAGACCTAGCCGGCCAGTACTTCTCCATATTATGTCCAATTACTTTGCCCCTAAATATTTCCAAGAGGCGTTCTGAACCTGTCTTGTATTATGGATGGGAGCACCGTCACACTGGTACCACAAATTTTGCCTTATTTCAATAGGCATATTGTCCAAAATTTCAAGGATCTCGGTGTTAAGGAAGCGTAGGTACTCTTCAGAATTTAAATTACCTCTAAAAAATAAGGACCAACAACTTGACGTTTAAACACCGCACCATACATTTGTTTTAAAGGAATATGGGCCTGCATTCTATTATAAAATTTGGATTTTCTTGAGCCCACCATCTACTTTTGGGAGCTTACAACGCCGTTTGAAGTGAAAGTGGCCTCGTCGGTCCATAAAACGTGAAAGGAAAGGACACATCTTCTTCTTTTCCCCTGGTACCAAAAAGAGAATCCCAAACGTATGTCAAAATCTCGTTCCTTAAGAGTATTTATAAATTTAGGTTTATAAGGTTTAAATTTATTTTTAAGCAAAATCTTCCTTACGCCTCTCTTTGTACATCAGTTCTGCAAGAAACATGTCTAATACTAGTTTGGCCATGTTCCACAACATCTAGGCACACATTTAATTGGACTTCTTCACTATGTTTTATAGGATTGCGAGATTTTTTAAATGAATTTTCCACCGATCCAGTTGATTTAAATTTTGCCATAATCCTACTTACAGTAGACTGTTGCACATTTTTGCCTGGATGCCTTTCATTAAAAATATTGGCTGCTACACGATGACTGTGTTTTCACCACATATTAATACAATTTCAATTTTCCTGTAAAGTTAACATTTTTTAAATTTTAATATGCAGTATAATTTAAAGTCACTATGATAAACAGAAAGCGATTTGTCTGTCATTATTAAAACAAAGCCTTGTTGATCTTTTTTATCATTTGTTTTACGGCCAACTTGTTTTGGTGCATCAGGTACGGTACAATACTAATTAATTTTTGAATACTGCACTTGAATAATAAAATACTATTTTGACTTATTTCTTAACATAGCTTTATAACAAATTTTAATAAAGAGTTTTTAATAAAATCGTTGAAACTATATAAAAACTTTACGGAAGTTAAACAAAAATGTATTTTCACTTAATGCAAACTTTACTGATGATACTGTGTACCTGTTTGTCTTGATTAAAATAATGTATTACTTTTAGCCACAAACTACGTTTTTAAAAAATAATTATTTTATGGAGTTACCTTATACAGGGTCAAAAACAAATAAACTTTGCATCACATAGGAACCAAATTTTAATAACCCTATTTGGATTTTGTAGAACAGCACACATTTAATACGGCGCAACTTTAAAGAAAAGGTGTCTGGAATAAACATTTCTCAAAAGTAAGAAGTTTTATATAGGTTGCGTTAAGTCTTATTTTGCAACAGTGGTGCAATTTACAAAAAATGGGCAAAAAATCTAAATTGTCTTATAAGCTCCAAATTTTGCATACGAGCAAAAATTGCATTTAGAAAAACTTTTCTAATGACTTTTTGATATTTTGAGAAATAACCCATTTTGATTTTTTTGAAAAAATTAAAATTTGACGATAATCGAATCACGTGATTATTATTTTTTGGTTAATTTTCATCTCGATCGAAGCGAAATTGATGCCAAAGTCAAATTTCGAATACAACTATTAATAAAAAAACCTGATGATGCGGACTTTACTGGTCACACTGTATATATATATATATATATATATATATATATATATATATATATATATATATATATATATTATATATATATATATATATATATATATATATATATATATATATATATATATATATATATTAACTTTAAAAAACTCTGAAGGGAATCAGCTCCATAACATGTTTATTTTGACAAACAAAGAAAGAAAAAAATCTGTTATTTTAACATTACTTTAGGTATAAAGAATTTTTAAGCTTTTTAAAGCAAATTAAAAAAAAACGTGTATTGTTTAATTTACATTTTTTTTTAATTTTATATTTTAAAAACGGTTACCGACTCTTAATGAAACGGTAATGGGTTTTTCTAATTGTAAAAGATATTTAAAAAATTCCAGGAAATTTGGAATTATGGAGGGTGCATAGAGAAACTTTTTTTGAAGGTGTTATGGATCCACAAAAGAACAAATTAATATTTTTTTTTACATTTAAGACGGTTGATTGATATATACCTCATTTTTATTGGATCTTATGAATTTTAGGGTTATCTGTCCATGATTAAAGGTTTGTACCCATTGTAATTACTCACGCTATACTTTTTTTAAACTTTCAGATTATTAGAATACCTTTCTTATTTTTGGGAAGGGAGGGTCATGATCACCGGGACTCTTCCCTTATAACGGCCCTTCTTTGTTGTGCACATAAGTATATCGTGGGACATGGACCAAAGCGATCACTTTTTGCATGTCTGGCTAATAGCCCAAAGAATTTTTGAATTAATTAAAAGTTTATATTTATGCTGGATTAAAATTTTTTAAAAATTATAAATTTTTAATTAGATAATAAATAATGACGATTAAAATTTTATAGTATTTTGCAATAATTGCAGTAATTTAAAGATTTGTGATTTGCGATATTGCAACGAATAAGACCATTTCTAGTAGTTCCTGCACCAGAGAAAATACTGTAAATCAGGTCTTTTGGAGCATG
This sequence comes from Listronotus oregonensis, assembly GCA_019359885.1. Lineage (NCBI taxonomy): Eukaryota > Metazoa > Arthropoda > Insecta > Coleoptera > Curculionidae > Listronotus > Listronotus oregonensis. The sequence continues at coordinate 26,683 of JAHBCN010002342.1, forward strand.
GGACAAAGAAACAAACGACAGGAAATTAGATAGGAAGTTGACAAAAGCTTCTTTATTTGTTTTTGCTGACTAGTAGTTTAGTCTAACAATTAAGGTTTTCATGTGTTTGTTATGTGAACAAAAATACTACCTTTTTTTATTTAGCCCCAAGAGCTGATCTCGCCAATCAATAAAGTTTTAATTGTTAAAGGCTTAGTGCAAGCAAAATATTTTAAAACATATGAGACTTTATAATGCATGAAATTTAGAAATATTAATAAATATAATTTGCTTAAAAGAATTGCATCAATAAATATGCTTTGCGTGCCTGTAACAATTTGTACACACAGGGTAAACCGATAAGAATGACATCAAGTATAAATTTATTTTTTCAAATATTTATTTTCATTTTTATTGCAGTTTTTAATTATAAATAACATTTTAGGTAAATTTTATGTGGCATAGAGCAAATAATGGCAACACTGATTTACCTGCCATAACTAGAAATTGTATATCTTTGGTTAAACCGAGAAATATTTTTTAAGTGGGAAAAAATATAAACAACCACATGCAAGTGGTCTTGTGCCAAAATGAACAACCAATAAAAGATATCACTATTTTACTATTTTTATCTCGGGAATAAGTAAGTTCGGCCATAAAAATTACCTAGAATTTTACTTACAATTTAAAGATGCAAACATAAAAACTTTCGAAGGAATTTTTACCACTTGTGCCCTTAATACCCTTATTATAAAACTTAAATTCAAATCACAAAGTTGATTCCTAAAACAAACTAAAAACATGCTTGCGATTTATTAAAAGCGGTAAGTAATTAAGGTTTCTTTATAATAATAGCTTTATTAATATTTTATGAACTATTTTCATACCTGTTAACAGCAAAGAAACATTCTGGAATACTAAATCAAAATACCATTCTTGTAATTTTCAATAAAATAGTTTAATTTAAAGGCTATCCAAAGAAATGATGTCAAATAGTATTTAGATGTTTGTTTAAAGTCACACCCACCAAACCCACAAGTAACTTTAATTAGGACTTGTGTTACTAATTCGGATGCCGTGAGATAAAATAATGTCAATATTTTTAACGTCACTACACCTTTCCTTTAAACCATTTTGATTTTAAGTTTACGTATTTACCTTTTAGTCAACAAGAAATCAAGGAACATGTACAAAAGACGACTATAATCCCATTTTCCAAAAGATCCAAAGAACATGCGAGAAGGCCAAAGACGATCTAAGAAAAAAGCACCAGAACAAACTAAACAGACTTTACGGTAAACAACCAACCACTGAGAGTGTCAACAAAAGGACTATTATAACATGTCCTCAGAAATCTTTCGAAAACAGAAGAACATCTTCTAGGGAGAGGGCTAAACTTTATAGCCCCAAAACATACACCGATTTTAGACATGATTAGTAGTCTAGAAACAATACGACTCCAGGGACCAGAAGCGGAAGAATTTCGATGGAAAGTAAGAACTGTCTTGGAAAGAAAACAAAGTAACTCCACTAATTTAAATGAAAATGAACTAGTAGCTCTTAAAGAGCTTCAAAATGATAAAACTATCAAAATTCTTCCAGCAGACAAAGGGAATGCCACTGTAGTCATGGATGCAATCACTTACTATCGAAAAATAGATGAAGTTCTTCGGAAAGGTAAATACAGATCACTTGATCAAGATCAACAGCATCCATAGAAAACAAAATTTACAGGACCTTAAGGAAATACAAAAACTTTCTGACCGATGAAACAAGAAAAACTTTAACACCACATAACAGTAAACCTCCTCATCTCTATGGACTACCGAAAATTCACAAGGATAATACACCCTTAAGGCCCATCACCAGTTCTAGAAACGCACCCACGACTGCATTGGCAAACACCTTTTAGACCTAATTAAACCACTAGTCGGTAAGACTCCATCTTTTGTTAAAAACTCTAGTCATTTTGTTGACATCCTCAAAAATGTACAAATAGGACCAGACGATACTTTTGTTAGTTTTGATGAGAAAGTCTATACACAAACGAACCAGTAGAAGAATCGTTAAGCATTATCCGAGCCAAGCTTAAAGAAGATAAAACACTAGTAGAACGGACCCCCTGCCACTGGATGGAGTGATGGAGTTGTTGGAGCTTTGCCTCCGTAGTTCCTACTTTCAGGTGAAAGATGAGTTCTACGCACAGGATGATGGGCTTCCCATGGGTTCATCGCTCTCCCCAGTGGTAGCTAATATTTATATGGAATGGTTTGAGGAACATGCAATTAAAACTTCAGTAATTAAACCCAAAAAGTTTGGCTAAGATATGTTGACGATACTTTTATTGTATGGACAGGTAATGACGAAGAACTTGAAGGTTTCTTAAAACATCTAAATTGCATCCGACCTTGTATCAAATTCACAATGGAGAAGGAGCAAAATTCGGCCTTACCTTTCCTCGACGTTCTAGTCAAACGAAATAATGGACATGTACAAACCTCGGTATAAGAAAACCTACCCACTGGACAATATTTACACCAAAATTCTAATCATTCTAACGAAACCAAAGAGGGGGTTATACGTACTCTATACAATCGAGCAGTGACCTTATGCAACAGTAGGGAATCCTGCAAGAGGAAATAGGTAACATAACTAGGGATCTTAAGCAGAACGGATACAGTGAAAGACTAGTAAACGAAACAATCAAAAAATATCAAAATAAGACAAGAAACTCTAACTTGAACGAGACTCTATGACCAAATATTCATGACAATTCCATACATTAAAGGAACTTCGGAAAAGATCCGCAGAATCGCGAATAAATACAATATTAAAACGGCATTTAAATCCCAAACTACTCAAGAAGTATTCTCACCAAAACGAGACCAGACAATAATGTTTCAAACAATGACTGTATCTAAAATTCCCTGTGATTGTGGTGAGGTATACATTGGGAAACAAAGAGACCTCTGAAGTAAGAGTTAAAGAACACAAAAACATACGGAACGAGGTGAAACGTCGAAGTCAGGTATTGCCGAACACGCTTGGTCAAAACAACACCGCATACAATGGTCGGAAGCAAAAAACCCTTCATAAAGAAACCCACTGGAAGAAAAGAAAATTTAAGGAAGCTGCAATTATTGTAAACAACCAAAATGTATTTAGCAAACCTAGTGTAGAAATTCCGAATATCTGGCTGCCGTTGCTGAACCGTGAAAAGTCGGTCAAGCTTCAGTGACCAAGGGATAGTATATAAGTCGTAGTTTTTAGGAATAGCTTTTAGTTATCACTTGAAAACGGTTGGAGATACATCACTAACCGAAACGTTGTGTAACAGTTAACAAATAAAGACAATGGAAGTCCAAGATTTTAGTGTTATTGAAACCATTACATTGTCTAACACTTTCAAAGAAATAGTCCAGGGAAGTTAGGAAATAGATAGGAAATTTTTAAGGCCAGCAGATATTAAGATGCAGTTTTTTGCATTGTGTTCAGAAAGCTCCCAGGAAAAAAGTCTATATGGTGTGGTTATGCCATTTTTCGAAAAATGCATTCTGGTGCAATAAATGCATTTTGCAATTGCATAATTTTACCTGTAATATTATAAGAACGACTGGAAAGTCAAAAATCGTTAAAAAATCGTTCCCGGAGGTTTTTGAGGATGCCGAATTCTGGAATTAGAAATACCCGGGAGCTCCTGGGGTTGGCTCTGCGGGGTGCCCGGGGGTGAAATTGCAGCGTCCATGAAAATCAGCGAAAATCATTTCCTGGGGATTTTCGGGGATGCCGAAATTAATTCTGGCATTAGAATCACCCAAGGGCGTTCGGGGGTGCTCTGCGGGGGAAAAGGGTTTTAAAGAAAGTAAAAAATCACCCCGCGAGCACCCCGAGCGCCCCGGGTAATTTAGTGCCAGGATTGAATTCAACATCCCCGAAAACCCCGAGTAACAATTTTTGGCCCAATCACCCTTGGTCACCCACAGAGCCACCCCAGCTCCCCTGGGTAATTTAATGCCAGATTTAAAAATTGGAATCCCCGAAAACTCATGAGAACGATTTTTCCAGCGATTTTTCGAGTTTCCAGTCGTTCTTATAATATTGCAAGTAATTAGGCAATTGCAAAATTTATTTATTGCACCAGAATGCATTTTTCCAAAAATATCATAACCACACCTTACAGACTTATTTCCTGAGAGTTTCTGAACACAATGCAAAAACCGCATCTCGATAGCTCCTGGCCTTAAAACTTTCGTCGTGATCTGGATCTAAATGCCGTAGACTGTTTCGGTTGAATAAAAGTTTGTTGTTTTTAATGAAAGCCGAACGAAATGTGTGTGCCAGTGCCTGCAAAGCTAGACAATGTGTAGCTTTTTATGTGTTGGGTATGTTTTCTTTAAAGTTACTTACCTTAATACCTATTTGCTTCTAAATATATTGAAATTAATAATTGTAGAGGGTATGTAAGGTCATAATTTTAATGGAATACCCGATATATTATTACATATTTTACTTAAGGTTATATTCACAACAATATGTTACTGGTCATTTTTACTATGAAAAAATATTTTTTTTTTTTATTTATTTAGGTTTAAACTGTGACTAAGTTTGGTTTACTGACTTAAGTTCTAAAATGGTAAAAACAATCAGATTGTCCTATTTAAAGATTTAAAGTTAATGTAATTTTCAGTTAGTTAATTTTTAAGTTTGTTATCGTTAAAAACAATAAAATTATTATGGCGAACCACTTTTAAGTGATACCCGGTACACTGATAAAAAATCCACTTACCTTAAGTTCCTTGAAATTATTAGGCAAGTAATGGCCGGTTGCACCAAAAGTATCCTAAGTAGATCTTTATTAAGAAGCTCCTAAAATTAAGGGTAACTTATTTTTTTCGTTTCCACCATGACATTTTTATGGCACTTAGAAAAGGCGGCAACGTTGCATCGTTCTTTTTTATTGCTGGTCTTTACAATGCGAATAATCGGAATAAACTAATACTAAATCTTTCCTCTTTTATAGACATTACAATACAAAATCACAAACTAACGGTTTGTGATTTTTTGTTATGGAAAAGAAAGATCAAGGGCGCCTGTCTTTACGACCATAGAAAGGGAACAATTATTGTCAATAATTGTGGGACATAAACACATAATTTAAAAATAATATATTAAATTATAAGAACGAATTTGCTTATTTCCAATTTACAGGTAAATATTCAAAATTTAAAGGCTAATAGAAACTTGTCATGTTTAAACTGAAGCTCATCTTCGATTTGCTCAAGTAAATTGAGCATTGCTGACTTCGCTAATTTGAACTTTTTGAAAAATGAAAGATTATCCCTCTCCTCAAAACGGTTTTTTAAATAACAGAGCAATGTCAAAAAAAAATTAAAAAATACTAATAAACACAAAAAAATCCATAAGTAATTAAAATTCACTGTGTCAACATTCTTGTTAGAAATCTATTTAATATCGCATTTATAATATTAAAATACAAACCACCACAAGTTTTACCAAGTTAGTTACAGCTACAAACGAAAAATAAAAAATAAAAAATAATTGTCACATGTCAACTTCAAATTACTTAAAGGATCATTAAGTACAAAAACTCATAAACTTAAAGTTGTGTGACCTTTAAATACCAATTTTAGCTGGTGCAAGAAACATTTGAAACTTAAGGAGTAGTTAATGCTTAAGAACAATTTAAGTGTAGCCAAAAGTGTTGGTGCAACCGGCCATTGGTAACTTATTTGTGTTTAATAGATAGTTTACTTCCTTATGAATAACAAAAAACTTATTAGTGGTAATATTTTGTCTACTAATGATAAGTAAGATACGTTGCTACCATTAGGAAAAACGTATTATTAATAAAAGAGTCTCTAGTAAATTAATTATTATGCAAATTTTAGCGACGTTGCCAGTTTATCAAAAACTATTACAAGAATTTTTTAAAAATTTATAGAAAAAACCTTAAATATTTTGCAGAATTTTTAAAATAGTAGGTTAAGTATGTTCCAAATTCCTTACAATTCTAGGCCAACAGATACTTGATAAATAATTGCTTTATAGTAATTCTAATCTCAACTGATAGTGTTCAGTTTAGTAATAACTAGGAAAAAATATTATTCTAGCACCAAAACTTTGGTTTGGCTAACAGAACTAACCAAGCAATTTTATGTAGTATATTTTAATGAAATAGAAACACCTTTGTGTTACGAAATAATTTAAGGACTGTTATTAAGGGAGGGAGAGTTACGTTTTAAAACCTTTTTTTCTTTTTTTATTTGATTTTTGAATGGAGAACTACAAAAAATCCAGTTACTAGGCTAAGTATGTTTTAAATTTACAATTCTAGGCCAAACAGATTAATTGCTTTATATTGATTCTAATCTAAACCTAGTATTTAGTTAAGCAATAACCAGAAAGAAAAATTATTCTAGAACTTAAGCTTTGGTTTTATACCAGAACCAACCAACAATTTATGTAGTATATTTTAATGAAATAGAAACACCTCTATGTGAGTTTTTTTCTTGAGGGGAACGCTCATGCTCACCCCGACTATTTCACGCGGGATAATGTAGGACTCTGTGGTTCCCCCACAGCCTACCCACTAAAACCTCTCTTTCTCCTTAGAGTGACCTTGAAAGGTTACGGAGTCGTCTGTTTGACTTTTATCATAACCTTTCGCCATAACAGTGATTATGTTGGTTGTCTTGGATCTTCTTCCTTTCTCAAAATAATATTCCTTATATATTCATGAACTTTGTCGTACGTTTCCTTATTTGTTAACATTACATCGATGATATTGTCAGCATTTAACTCCGTATTTATTTCTTGTGTTATTTGAGCACGCTCTTCAGCCCATCTTTGGCATTGGAACATAGTATGTTCACCTGTGTCCTGATCTCCGCAGTAATTACATGTGTCTTCTTGTGTTTTTTTAATCATTTTAGCATATGTGTTAAATGAACCGTGTGCTGAGAAAAAATTGAGTAGTAAAATAGTCCACCCTTCTATATTCTATTTTCCATGCTTTGATGTTCGGTATTAATCTTTTCGTCCATTTTGCCGTTTTTCTATTTTCATCCCATACTCTCTGCCATTCTTCAACTGATCTCCTTCTGGCATTTTTCTGCACTTCTTTAATATGGCCTTGTCCTGTTGCGTGTAAGTATCTTCTCTCTCACCATAATGTCTATGAGTATCGCGCCCGTTTTTACCTGTATTGCTCGGGTGGAAACAGTGCGGTATGCACTTGCCACTCTTAAAAGCATTTTCTCTGTACCCTCTCCATGTCTTTTATATTTAAGAACATCGTACCATACCGGGGCTCGAACATTAGAATCGATAGGGTGACTCCGTCCCAATGCAATTCTGGCTGTTTGGTCCACCTACGTTCGGCATTATTCTCGTGAGCATGGCTGTCTGTTTTTCTCCCCTTTTTCTTTTTTTCTTTACATTTTTTCCCTAAATGTTAAACCTTTAAATTATTTTAGATACTTAACTTTCTTTTAATGGTCTTACAGGGGTGTTTTTTACGTTGGGTAACTCCATCTCTTTTTCTTGGGCCTTTAAAAATGATCTCTTCTGTTTTTTCGTGTGTTTCTATCCACCTACATAATCTTCGCACCGCTATATTTACCCTATTTTCTAAGGAAACTTGGTCTTTTGTCTCTACATAGAGAGCCAGGTCATCGGCATACGCTATTGTCCTGACATTTTGCCTAGTTCGAGATTTAGGATCCCGTCATACAAGATATTTCACAGAGTCGGCCCCAAGACCGACCCCAGGAATTACCCCTTGACTAATCTGCATTTTTTCTGTTTGGTTATCGTTATACTTCTATTACACAGATAGCTGCTAATTATGTTTATTAGACACCCTGATATTCCTTTTCTTTCCATGGCCATTAGAATTAGGTCCCAGTTTGCCGTATTAAATGCGTTTTGATATCTAGAAGAATGAGAGCAACCCATCTCTGCTTTGGACTTCTTCGTTTTATCTACTACCATTTTACTGCATCCACCGTTGACTTTCCCCTACGGAATCCATACTGATATTTGGATAATCCGTTCTTTCTCTTAATTTTCTCTCTATTCTTGCCTTTATCATGTACTTAAGAGTTTTCGATTATGTTCAGCATGCATAACGGCCTATAGGATGTCAGTTCTTCCATCGGTTTTCCCGGTTTGCATATAACACCAGTCGTGCGATTTTCCATTCATGTGGGAGTTGTTGCTGTTGTAGAAGCTCATATAATAGTCGCAAGATAATTTGTGGCATTTCTTCAATACAAATCTTTATGGCTTCGGAGGGACGCCGTCGAGTCCTGGTGATTTTCCAGTCTTTATCCTATATCCTGCTGCCAAGAGTTCGTTCCTGGTGAAAGGCGCAATATCTGTAATCACACCTATTGGTCTTTCTCTAGCTACCTCACATTTAGGAAATAGTACTTTCGAGATCCTTTCTTTTTGCCTTACGCTGAGATTATAGGAAAGATTGGCTCGTTGAGTCCATTTTGTCACGATCCTGTACCCTTTACCCCACATATTTTCATTAAGCTCTAGCCATAGGTTTTCCCAGTGCCCCTTTTTTGACTTATTTATGAGTCTTTTAAGTTCTTTTCGGAGATTCTTATGTTTATTCTTTAGGCCTTTCCATGTATTTTGCATTTCTGTATTTTTTCTAGCGCGTGTGAGTCTTCTTTTGGTTTTTGTACATTCGTCCCTTTTCTCGTTGATTTTTTGTTTCCACCAGTATGGAGCTCTTCTGCTGTTTCTCTGTTCCGGTCGTCCGCTACTGATTCTCACCACTTCGGCCATATTACCCATTAATTTGTTTAACGGACTTCTGTTAGTTGGGGCAATTTTTTTTTAATTCGGATCTATACTTCTCTTGATATAACACTGGCTTTTTATGTTCCCTTATTTGCTTCGATTCCTGCCCCATGTTAATTTCGAATAGAATGTGTTGATGATATGTCATTACTTGCCCTTCCAATACCTGCCATTTTTTGATTTTTTTTTGCAATTCTTTGTGTACTACACGCCACATCTATGTATGATGTACTTGTGTCTCTTACGAAGGTGGGGATGTCACCAGTGTTATTCACCACCATGTTAAGTTCAGCGAGCCATTCTGTCCAGTATTCTCGTCCCTTGTCCCTTATTGGTGAACCCCATTCAGGTGACTTTAAGTTTATATCCCCCATTATTAAGATTTCCTTTGAGAGTATTCTGGCGTCATTGATTAATTTATCCACAAATTCCTTCAACTCATTTTTATCTATATTTGGGGACATATAACAGCAACACGGAATATTCCTTTATAATGTATTATTATGTATCCCTCTTTTATTCATTGATTGTATTCCAACGTTTTTGTTTCGTATAAAGACCGCGACATCCCCATTTAAATCTGAGAACCATCCTGGCCGTTGAATTACCTTTTTTTTTGGTTCACTGACCACTAAAAAATCTATGTCTAGTTCTTTTTTGGTAGCATCAGCTATATCGTGTGCCTTCCATGCCCTGCCCAAATTAGTTTGTAATAATCTCATATTTATTTTCAGTTACTCTTTTTGTCCCCGTTCATAGGTTACAACATTCCTTTTTTTTTCTTTCTCGTATTCTCGTCTGTACGCCGGGCACCCCCATGTACCGGTTCTGTGCCCCTCCGTCTTGCAACTTAGACAGTATGTTCCCCCTCGCAGTCTCCTGCTTTGTGGCTTTCGTCCCCGCATTTGAGACATGCGTTTTCCTTTTTTCTCCGTGCAACCACGGCAAGTCTCCGTATCCATGGCATTTGTAACATCTTACGACGTCCAATTTTTCCCTGATTCTACATCTAGTGTTCAGTCCAATTTTCATAAAGGCTTGTTTAATAAGTTTGTTTGCCGTTTTCCTGTTTGTTGTTATCGTGGCTACTTGGTTCTCTCTATATGTAGATCTTAGCGTTTTTAGTTCACATCTGCGTGGGTTCCCCTGATTGCACTACGAAGGGCCCTAATTATTATTTTTTGGTGGTTACTGCATCGATTCCGAAAATATGCAGTGTTATCTCTTCAGATCTGATGATTCGGGTTTCTATCCCTTGTATTTTCGTAATGACAGCCTTTATTATGTCTGTATTTTCTTTATCAGGTTCTAGCTTTAGCAGGACATCCCCGTTTTTTGTCTTCCTTCCTAAAAGATTGGATTCCGCTCTCCCCTGCTAATTCTTTTACTGATTTCAGTAAATCCCGTACTTTTTTCTTTTCGCTTTTATTATCATGGTGCTGGAATCGAGTTTTTCCTCTGCCTATCCTGTGTATTTTGCTTTTTTCCATCAATTCTTTCGAGTCGTTTAGAGTATATCTCCACGGATATATCTGTTTCTATAAATGTGTACCTATTCGAGCATTTTCTTTATGGTCTCTTGATCCTTACCTTCTAAGGAAATGACAGCTAGCGTCTTTTTTTTCCCCAGTATAAGTACCTCTTTCATTTCTTCCAGGTTCTTATATACCTTACGTAAGTCAGTTTCGTTAGTCTCTTCCGTGCTAATTAAAAATATATGTTGTTTTATTGCTTCTCTCTTTGGTTTTTTGATATTTTGGGACATGTACGTTAGGCCCTCTGTCGCCTCACCCTATGGGAGTACTCGCCTTAAAATTTGCTAGAAAATGCGACCACTTCGGCCCAGGTCCCGGTTATAACGAGCTAAGCCTGCTCAACCCTATTACCTACGAGCTTGTAGCTCGTCTGCAAAAAGAGGGTTTCTGTTTTTCAACTTTTTTGCATTTTTTAATTTGATTTTTAAATGAAGATTGCATTCCAATGAGACAATAAATAGCTTTTGCTAAATTTAGCTAATACAAAAATAAAAATATTTCTAATTAATTTCTTACAATGCCAGGACTGGTACTATGTGCTGTTAAAAAATATGCAGTTATATTATTATATTCATGCCGTACAATTTGCTTGTAAAATTAAAAATAAATATTTTAAATATAAAAGCGTTCGCCCTGGAAAGATTTAATATTTTATTTTAGCTGATTTAACAAATAAAATACGATCCAGTTGTAACGAGCACAAAGGCATTTTACTGGACTAGCATTTAAAAGCGCTTGTTTCTGTTTTACTATTTGCTTTCGCGAATATATTTATGGCCGTTAAAGGACAATAAATCAAGGCTGAAGGTTAAGGAAAAAAGCAACAACAGGAAACAAGATAGGAAGTTAACGGAAGTCTTCTTGATGTAATTTTGCCGACCACTTTACTTCCCTTACTTATACTTTGGTCTGTTAAAGCCTGTTATGCGAAAAATAAAACGCATTTAATAAATTTAGACAGCAAAAAAAATGAAAAGTAAAAATACTTTTCTGTAAAATTGCCAGTTTTTCAATTATATAACATCTACTGTTTGTACTGTTTGGTTAAATGCCTAAAGTTTCTTTAGCAACAGCCTGTCGTTAATAGATGATAAAGTTCAAAAAAATAATTATTATATCCCCACCACCTCTATATTTTCCTGTGCATCATAAACTCAAAAAGCATATTTTTGAAAAAAAATTTTTCACACACATATATACAGGGTATTTTCAAGATAAGGAAAAATACTCAAAGAAGCGATTCATAAAAAAAACCTTTTTTAAACTTATGCTCTAAACCTCTTTTAACATATTTTGTTCAAATTGCGATCGAAAGCCCCTTAAACAAACGTAGAAATAATGTTCTTTATCAAAAAATCCTCCTTAATAGCAGTGTATTAAATTTTATTAAAATATTTAAAATGGTATTATAAATACTGTAAAAAAGTTTTTTTTTTTAATTTTACCACCTTGTATGTCAGAAATTAAAAAGTTTTTGAACTTAGGTTTATACTAAGTTTTTCTTAAAAAGAAACCCAAGAATCACGTCATTGCATATTTAACCTTACTTTTAAAATACCCTGTAGGTAAAAAATATTTAAACTTACAAAAACGTATACGTTTTAATTTTACTTAAAACGAATAATAAATACAATAAGAGTTTTTTAATATTAATACATACACCCCTTATATGTCAATATACACCCTTTACGTAAAAACATTAAAAAAATTAATATTCGTCCTTTATTCTGGCAACGCAATAGCAAATACTTATTAAACATCTTAAAACACATGTACATTTGTACATGAAATTTGAAAAAAAAATTAAAAATAGAAAGTAAGTAATTTCATTTTAAATTTAAAATTTAAGTTTTATACAAAAGATTCAAGAACACAATGGGAAATTAACCTCTGCTAAAACACACAATTAATTATTGTTATATTTTATCTAGGTCCTTAAAATTTTAACTATAGTTGTTATAATAAAAAATGCGTACAAATAGTAGACATAGAGATAAATTTCCTTGCTTTTCAAAAACCAGCTGCTATAACTGATTGTTTGTTGGAGGTGTCATGAGTTCTTAAATATTTAAAGCGTTTGATGTAAATATAACATAAGGTAAAGTAATAAAATATGAATAACAAAGTATACCCTGTAACTATTCTATTTTTTTCAAACGGATATGTTAGAAAATAAAATAAAAACAAATATTAGCTTGAAATTAGATTTGCTTATACAGGGTGATTCATGAGGAAATGTCAATACATCAGGTACGTAGTCACGGTCCAAAAATAAACATAAAAGTCTATACAAATATGGGTCTGCAAGGCCATCGTTTCCGAAATACAGGGTATTATTTTTTTTTATTTTTCTATTTTTTAAATAAAATTATAAAACCTAGCTAATATTTTGCTGAACATAATTTAAGAACAATAATTTTATTAAAATCTAAAATACATATAGTTACGTTATACATTTTGTTTTATTTTGCAATAATAAAATCAGATGCGTGTAATTTTTTTAACAGGTATACCTTTTTGACGTAAAAATGACAAAACAATTATATAATTAACTTAAAAATGTAATACAGGGCGGTACCAAAAAGTTGTGATTGATGAAAATAGTAAAAAGACGTGTAGGTGGCACCTTCTACAATAAACCTCTAACATTAGGTTAAAATCACCCATATAAAAACCCCTGATACCAGTTTGTACTGCAATATTTACATTATCATAGATTTTATTTAAAAAATAGAAAAAATAAATTAGAACTTTAACACCCTGTATTTCGGAAACGAAGGCCTTGCGGACCTATATTTGTATAGACTTTAATGTTTATTTTGGACCCTAACTACGTACCTAAAGTATTAACATTTCCTTATGAATCGCCCTGTATAACTCTCTTGTTCTGTCACTGTGGTCCAAGAGATGGAGCCGAGATTTGGCCGTCATCGGTGGTATGAATTTTTTTTTATTTATTAAATTCTCAATAGTTACAGTCCCTCACAGACCGTCACCCTAGTGGATACAAGGGGTAGTTGTGAGGGGTGAAAGTAGCATTTTTTTTAGGTAAAAGCCGTCATCGATGATATACTTAAGAATATGTCGATTTACCTAACCAAGCAAAATTAAGGCAAACATGTGAGTAGATAAAATGGGGGTGACATTTCTTTATTGCGATATGATTATTTAATGGCAATAGTTACAATCTCTTGCCGGCGGAAAACCGAGTAGATACGGGGTGGTAGTTATCAAGAGTGAAAGTGGCAATTTTTTTCAGGTTAATGCCGTCATCGATGATATACTGAAAAATATGTCAGGTAAGTGGCTACTTACCTTAGTACAAAACAAAACCTCAAAAGGCGGACACGCGGGTTGACACAAAGGGGGCGGCAAAGAGGGGTAAAAATTTAGATGAAACTTTGCCATCGGTGAATTGGCATGTTTTTTACCCCTACCTACAACCTCCGTTGTAACCACCTACGAGTTCGCCTTCTGAAATTTTGTTTGGTTAGGTGAATACCTACTTACCTTACATATTTTTAAGCATATTAACGATACAGCCAACACATTCAACCCTTATAACTACAACCTGTATCCACCAGAGACTCAGCCCGCGATAGTTTATAAATATTGGCATTTAGTGAACGTATTGCAATAGAGAAATGCCATATCACCGATGCCGGCGTTTTACCCAAATGTTTAACCCTATCTGCCACCCCTCTTGTGTCCACCCATGGGTCCGCTTTTAGAAATATGTTTGGTTAGGTGAATACCTACACTTATTAAAATTTTGTTTGTAAATTTTGTTTACGAGTATATCAGAAATGTTTTTGATCGGATAAATATGGGTACTTTATCTGGACCATAACTGAACATTATGAGTTTAAAACCAATTCCCTACTGCATAGGCCGTGTGGACTAGATGATTATTCTTTTAATTTATTAAATTAATATTGAAAAAATTTGTCCATTAGATAAGTTTTCCAACATATATACTTTTGATGGTTGTTAACTAGGAAATCCGATATTAATTACGATAGCATCTTATACAAAACAATTTTTTTAATGTTTTTTTCTAGGGACATTTTTTAATTTTATGAAATTATATTTGTTTTCATAATATAACCCTGCTACAGCATGAATTGGCTATCAATCTTTAATTATGTGCATTATTTAAACTTACAATTTAACTTAACTGACAAGGAAAAATCTTACTTACAACAAGGTATTTTTTAAAAATTAAAAATGGTAATGTTTTACTTTTTATGAAAATTATGACATCGTTAGCCTTTTTTCGGATACAGGGTTACCTCTTTGTCCACTACCTCTACATTAGCGGAGTGAAAAATAAAAATGATGGATTTCGGTAACGGCAGTGGTGCAGAAAGTTGTGGTGCCGGTTAATAAAATGATCTGTAAAAATTAAACCACCCCATAAGGTGCCTCCACCACCAAAAAAGTATTTTTGTTTTTTTATTATGGCAGGGTTCTGATCAAGATTTTTGTTATGTTAGACAGACATGTTTTAAATTTCCTTGGAGTATGGTGTTTCCTAATGACCCATTGCATATTCTTTTACCAAAAATGAAAAATATATCATTTTGTAAACAAATCTTTTAATATCTTTTAACCAAATAAAAACGAATTCCTAAAGTAATAAAATTTTAAACATGCCTTTTGAACGTTACAAAGAAGTTACTCGGAACCCTCCCTAAATTAAAAGTACAATTTCTTTTAAAGGGCACCTTAATGGGTGGTTTTTTTTTTTTTTACAGATCGCTTTATTATCTGCATTCTGCATCCCTGCACCGAAATCATTTTTTTATTTTTACTCCACCCTATTGTACATCATTTTTATATAGGGTTACAACCCCAAATTCCGTATAAATTAAAAAAAAATTTACTTCAAATACATATTATAAATTTAGGTAAGTTAGCAATGGATTAATGTTTGTCTTTATCGTTATTTTACCCGATTACTATTATTTACTTTATTTTATCTTAATAATTGAAAAGAATTAAAATCCATTGGCTTTGTATGAAATAATTAACAGAGCAAAGTTAATTAATTTTTATATTGCAAAAAATTTTTGTCACTAAAGTATTTAAAATATTTGAGAACAAAATACAAAAATATATTAATATTTATTTAAGTAAAATATCAGTATTAAAAAAAAAATTTACAATAACACAAAATTTCTTATACTTTTATGTTAGGACTATTCACCCTTTATAACACAGGGTAAAAAAGGGATATGTTTTTCTAAGGACGGAATAAGGCATCTAATACTCATTTTTTTTTTTTAATATTATACTACCGATGTCTAACTTTTAAATCATTCTTTAGTCACCCCAAAAATTTTTTAAAAATTGACATATGTTGGAATTATGAACTAACACATAATGGTTTGGGGATTTAATCGTGTTGGTTTGATTTTTCACCTGAGGAAAAAATTAAATTTTCCATCTATAATTTAAAGAAGTTGGCTCACGTTATCCTCAGAAAAAAAATCCGATAAAATATTTAGTAAAATTACGTTACTAAATGGAAAACCAATGTTTAGTGCTTTTCTAAAATACTCGGCATTTGAAATATTTATTGCCTAGTTGCACATAGCCAAAAATTCGTGTTTCATTCCGCATCTGGTAATTTATTTGTCAGGAAATATAATGTTTAAATTCTTTTGTCTAATTTTTTACTAATATGAGTTTGTGCAAATAGAACCACCAATTTCCTAAACTAAAAATGTTAAAATTTTTTAAAAAAAATTAAATAAGTGCAGATTATTTATTCTGGATATTTATTTATACATTTTTATTATTAAACAAATTGTATGGTATGTAAAATTAAGTGATCTTCCTTTTTGTTTATGTATGTGAAAAATTAAGAATTTTGTCGATATTCCTGCTTAATAAAATTTTGACAAAACATTTCCCTTTAAACTATTTTTTCAACTATACGAATATTACACAATTTAATTCTCGTGACAATAATACGCGAACAAATCTGTACCATTCATTACTATTAGGGCTCCCTTGTCAAAATTTTGTCAATTATTTGTCGAATAAATTGGGAAACTAAAAGGTGATAATATAATCGGGAAAATTTCGAAATAAATTTCGATTCACATATTTTTAATAACGAATATTTATAGAGTAAACAGGAGACCAATTTTTTTTTATAATAATTAAAATTTTGAAAATAGTGTAATTCTAATTTGATAAGAGAAAATTATTCGTAATATTGTTCCGTATCACCTCGTATAAAAACACGGATCCTCGTTTTACAGCTTTTTATTGGCAATCAGTTCCACAAAGGTTTCTATGGTAACAACAATGCCAGATAACGTAACTTTTCATTGTTTAACCTTTAACTGTCTGTCAACTACAGCTCTCTTCGAAAGTCAAAAATAAACTGGCCCGTGCGGACTTCCTTTGCGCGATTTTATAGTAATGTAGAAAAGAATGAAAACGTTGAAAGTTTGAATTAACTAAAAAAAATTTTTTCTCGGTTAAGAAAATTTAAAATGGATGGCTCAGCCAGGTAATACAATTTAGGGAAATTGGCTTATTAAATTTTCAACATATCTTTTTAACTTAAGAATTTTAAGTCTGTAAAAATTTCTTGTTTTGTATTAAAATTTTCCCAAATAATCAACAAAACCCAAAACACATTTTAAGCTAAATATTAGCTTGGATAGTATAAAATTTTAAACCATTTCCTAATACTTTTCCCCCCCTTTAAAATTGTTTTGCATTTGTTGGTACACAATGATTCCCCCCAATATAAATTAACCGTTTATAATTAATAACTAAAACTACGCTTAAAGATACGACTTATATAATATTTGTTGTTTCAATAACGGCTGTCAGATATCCGGAATATCAATACTAGGCTGGCTAAATAAATATTAATTAGAATTATTTCCCTTCTTATTTTTTTTTTTTTAGTGGGGACCTATATTAAATTTTCTTTAGACCAATATATGCGATGTTCGGGAACCTAACTCAACGTTTTCTGTGTTTTTTTAAGTTTTTTTTTGTGTGGTTTTTTTGTTTCCCCAATATATACTTTTCCATATTCAGTAAAATTGGTAAAAAATCTTTATTTAAAATATTGTTGTCGATCTCGTCTTAGTAAAAATTTCTTAGATGTTGTAAATGCTATTTTAATATTATACTTGTTTACGATTCTGCAGCTTTTTTTAAAGTTCCCTTTATATATGGAATTGTCAAATTTTTAACCTTTTGCGTCTTTTTAAGTTAAAGTTTCTTGTCTTGTCATCAATACTTCCATAAACGACGAAAGAAAGTGAAAAAAATTTGGTTACATCTTAAAAAAAAATTTTAAAAAAATAGTACATATCGTACGTAGACTGGAAAAAAAAAAACTTGACTCTTGACGATTTTTCAAATGTTAAAAACTGACAGTTGTCACTAGAAAACTATCATTTAGGGTAAAGGACGATAAAAATTAAAAAAATTTTAGGACCTTTATTGTATTAACTGTTGGGTATATGTACGTGACATTTTAGTTAGTCTTATGAAAAAGTTGTTAATTTTTTTTTTGAATTTTCTATTACATACCTATCAATCAGGAGGGTCAAAACCCCTTACCCCCAAAATTTTTAGAAAGATCAATAAAAAAAATTACCCTTCACCGGTCAAAAATGAACCCGCAAGTGGTTTTTTGAAAAAATAAGTATTCAATCGGAGAGAAAATTTATAAACAGATTTTTGCTTTTGAAAAAATTCGATTGCTTGCTTCGAGACTCGTGCTTTTTGAAAATCAGTTTAAAGAAGTCTAATGTATGTTTTAAAAAAAACCAACTTGCATCAGATTTCAAAAAAGGGAAAAAACTCTGTAAAAAAATTTTTACATTATGTCAAAACTGTGACCTATGCGATTTACTATCCGTTTTTTTTTTCAAATTTGAAAAATTCCTTAAATACTATTTTTGAAAAAGAAAAAACTTTCTTTTGCATAGCCTGCTATCTTTTGAAGAAGAATTTAAAAATGCAAAGTGTCAATAAACAGGGTGTCTCAAAAAAGATTTTTTTGGGATATTAATTTTTTATACTTTTTTTCATTGTTTGAATTCTGGAAGGATGGAAACTTTAAAAAAAAAATATCAATATGTTTTATTTAAAAATAGCGTCTGAGCGTGATTTTTGCGAAATTAACAAAAAAAGGTAACCTATCAGGTAAAGAATTAAAAAATATTTTGATTTTATTCCAGGAAAAAATTCGATTACTTGCTCCCAAGACGCGTAGCTATATAAAAATTTGGCGAAGGCGGGCGATATCGATTGTCGAGAAAACAATGCTGCGCCAGATTTTTAAGGGTATCACCCTTCTGTCAGTTTATTTTTTAACGTTTTTAAAAACTGCGACCCGTATCTTGAACAATGTGATTTTTTAAAATTCAAAAAAAATATGCTTTAAATTCTGTTATTCAAGATAGAAAAAAGTTTTTGTGCATAGCTTACTAACTTTTGGAAAAGAATGTCAAAATGCCGAAATCAAATATACAAGGGATCACAATTTTTTATTTTTTTTTTTCGGATTTTCCGTAGGACAAAACCCGAAAGAGTAAAAAAGCTTCAAAAAAATGTTTAAAACGGCCGAAGAGAAAAAATCGCAAAGCTTTTGCTGCGTATAATTAAAAAAAAAATCTGCAAATTTTGAGTGATTTGGTATTTAAATAAATAAAATAAATATAATAAAAAAACACCAAAAATATTTGTTTTCCATTTTGGACCGAAATTTTTGGTAAAAATTACATTTTCTTTATATCTCCTTTATTACTCATCCTATCAAAAATATTTATATAACTTTTATTTAGACAATTTGAAATGCTGTAGTTTTTGTTTTATAAAAAAATTTATCTCTTATAGTTTTTAAGATATTGACGATTATTTTTAAAATTTAAAACCTTAATATTTAAAAGTAAAATAAAAGCTACAAAAATTTTTTGGAACATGAATTATGTACTTTTATAAGACTTTTGATTTGGGTTATCAATTTTTTTGTCTTTTTGCAATACTTTTTAAGTTTAGTCAAAAACCGAATATCAGAATTTTTTTAAGGTCCCTTATTTTTTTTTTAAAGTTTGGACTTTTTGATGCAAATTTTGAGTGATTTAAGATTAAAATAAATAAATAAATAATGTATAATGAAAAAACTCAAAAATCCTATAAATATATTTTTTCTATTTTGGATTAAATTTTTGGAAATCACATTTTTATATCTCTTTGTTATTCATTTATCAAAAATGTTTAATAACTTTTATATAGACAATTTGTAAGCTGTATTTTTATTTTCTTATATCTTATACTTTTAAAATATGTTTTTTAATTTAACTTTTTTTTATTAATTTAAAAGGTTTTTAATTTTTGGGTAAAAAATTGTAAAATTTTTTAAAAATTTTTCTTAAAAATTCCTTTAAATAAACCTTTTAAAAAAAATTAAATTTTAAAATCGTTTTTATATTTTGTGGCTTTATTTTAAAACAAATTACACCTTTACATTCCACCTTTCCCTGCTTTTTGACAGTGCTTTCACATTTTATATCTGAATTTCGTTCCCCGGCCACCTTAATCAACTTTAGTTTTTTTTCCGGGTGCTATATTGGATTTTACAAGAGTAAAAATTGCTTCCTAATTCGATTTTATAAATGTATTAAAATGTTATATTTTAAAAAGGGTTAAACTGATTCATTTCTAAAATAATTTCGTCTTGTGGGCCTTGATTCCGGCGAATGCTGTACTTTTCAAAAAATATTTGCCGTACTCGTACAGGTTTTTTAAGGAAATAAAAATTTTTAATAAGGTGGAAAACAATATTTTAAAATTGTTTCTTAAAATTTTAAAAGAAACTATACGAAAACAGCGCTTATGTATTTTAAATCGTCACTGACTATTGGTTTGTTCTATCTCCAAAATTGTAAAATGTGCAGAGAGCGTTTCAAAGTTTTGCTTTTTAAATATTCTAATTGTATGATTATTTTTTAATAATTTAAATGTTTTTCTTATGTTTTTGAGTTATAAAATAAAAATTAATTAGATATTTTCTTGTTTTAAAAAACCACGAATTTCGAGAAAATCGATTAAAACCGAATGAAGATAGAACAACGGGATGGTTAATGAACTTTTTTTTTTCTGGACATTTTTTTCAAAAAAAAAACGGCCTCCCCCTGGGAAGTTTTGGAATATAACCATAAAACAAAATAAAAAATTACTAAAAAATAAAGTGATCAAACTAAACTAAGTAACCGAACTACCTAAACTTACTGAACTGAACTAACTAACTAACTGAACTGAAGTAACTGAAGTAACTTACTAAACTAACTAAGGTAAGTAACTGGAACTAAAGCATCTAAGTAATTAGAAAAAAAAAAACTCAATTTATGAATACAACCTTTTCCCCATTCATTATTTTTTAGATTTCTTTTTATTATTGTAATTTTTCAAAACCGTTTGTTGGTAAAATGATCTGTTGTCTTCCTCCATGGTACTTAACATTGAAAATAAAGAGCTCTTTTTTTCAGATAACGAACTTTTTATATTTATTGATGGCGCTACTGGTTTTTTTTTTTTCCGGGTTTGGTGTTTTTACACTGTTCCCTATATTGCAGATTAAAAACTCTTCGTAAAAGGGAAAGGGTTCCATATTGTATGTTAAATATATTAGATTTTTCATAAACAATACGCTTAACTTTAGTAAAAGGAATAAGGTTATATATTAGATTAAATGTTTTTGGAGAAAAATTCGGAAAAAATTGTTCATTTGCAGTATATGGAACTTTTGTTTACCTTGTGATAATTTTAACAATACCGCATAAGTGATAGCGGACTAAATTTCGATACCTTATATGTTTTATTACACCATGACACAATCTACTTCCTGAATAGAACTGTGACCTGCTCACCGAATTTTTTTCTATTTGGCCCCATTTAAACTTTCAGCCAAAAAAAAAATTTCAAAGCAAGGGCATGAACAATTTTAATTTTGGGAGACACAGCTTTCCGACACAGCTATAATTTTATTAGTCCCGAAATATTTTTAACAATCTCTATCAAAATTCTAACTAAGGCTTCCCAGTTCAACTCCACCACGACCTGTCATACCCTCATTCCACAAGCAACAATAAACTGTTTTGTTAATATTGCAGTGAGCGGTTAAGTTGAAACAATTAAAATTTTGTTTTTGTAAAAATGAGACAAGACATTTGGTTTAAGGAAGGAAAAATACTTTTTGGAGGTCAAAAGACAAAACTGCAATCGATTTATCAGCAATTGTTCGGTCATTATTTTTCGTTTTTGGCGCTGTTTTTTTTTTTTTCGTGTTTTTGGAAAACCAGGACAGTTTCCTTCAGAGGGGTTAGATTTTAGCCTGAAAACTGTACATTTATCACAAAATCTTTTTTGGCCCAAGTAGCTCAAAATACATTGAAATAGAACAAAAACCCAATAATCATAACCAAAGCAACAAAATGGGAAAATTTTAGAAAGTTATTCGGTTAAAAATTGCAATAAATTAAAGAAATACAATGGAGATAGAATAAACATCTCAAGCCCTTACGAAATTACCAAAATCTCAATTTCTGAAAAAATTGGAGGTAGACAAACCAATAGTCGGGTGTCGAAATATCTATATCCACAAAGGCAATTAAGAAAAATACTCTTAATACCTTTTTTTGGAAAACTAATTTTAAAAATATCTTAAAAATTTAGACCTTGCAAATTATAAAAAATTTTTCATTCCAACATGAAGGAGGACCTGCACACAATACTAGAATACTACAAAAACGGGAATATTTAGATGATATATTTCAGTACGTGGAAATGTTTCAGGACTATTAATGGTTTAATTAGGTGTAGAATTATTATTTTTACTTACTCTAATATTTTTTAAATATGTTTATAAAACAAAGTTATATTTAGCTGTAGACTAATTACTTTCAAAAGCAATTTTTTATTTGGAAAATTTATTTTAAAACTGTTTTGTTTTTAAAATTTTGGGAAAAGAGTTATAATTTTATTCCCTGCTCATCTTTATTTGAATAAATTTACTTTAAAAAAAAGAAATCGTCGGAACCCTGGCCAACTAAGAAAATATTTATTTTTTGAAAATTTTAAGGTTTTGAGGTGTGGGATGTTATACATTGTGGAAAAACGGAATAAAAAGCAAGGGTTTTTCCCACTTAAAATCCTAATATTTGGGCCTTAGGAAAAAACAAGTTTTTGGTGCTGGCCGAGTGACGAAAGGTTGGATGTAAAATCTGAAAGCAATATTAAATAGCGCAGAGAAAGTGGCAATGTTAACGTGCAATCTGTTTTATTATTTTTTTTTAATAAAGCCCGGAAAAAATAAAAACCATTTTTCCAAAATTTCGATGTTCTCGGGTATCTCCCGGGAAAAACCTGAAAATTTAAGACTTTCTAAACGGTATATACAAATTCGCCTTTTAAATTTTAAATTTTCTTCATATCCCCCATATTTTTCGAGATCCTAATAAAGAGGGTCAATTTGAATTAAACCCTGTATAAAAAACCCCAAAAATTGTTGTTGCAAACAAAAAACTTTTTAAAATCCATTTTTGGCAAATAAAAATCTAAAAAATTTTAAAAAAAAGGTAGCATAGTTTATAAAATAATTTTGAGACGGAATATATTGGTCATACTAGTCAATTTCCGAAAAACAAATCCTGCCAGTTAAAATGGCAAAATACACTTTAAAAATCATTAAATTGCGAAACAATAATTTAAATTCGATAATATATAAAACATTATTAATCAAAATGAAAAAGAAAATTCGATACAGTGGAATGCTTTAAAGGTTAAGGGAATGCAGTACAATTATTTACTTATCAGCAAGCTAAATTTTTTTGCCTTTTTGTAAGTATTTTTTTCAACTTCAGCTTCAGAAATTAGCAGTAAATTCCTTTCCTAATAGCTTCCAAAATAGCATCACAAAAATTCATTTTTATGCTTCTCTTTAGAATCCATCTAGGTATGTCTCGAATTTTCTACTTTGTTCTTTCCTTTTTCCTAATTTTTTGCTGTGGGACCTGCTGTCTGCGTAGGTCTTTTCTTATTTTTCCCAAAACCCCCGAATTTAAGGTCCCTAGCTAAAAACTACGCTTTTCTGTATTTAAACGGTGAGTTAGTAGTCAGGCCTTAAGCCCTTATAAACAATCACAAAATGTTTAAAAAATAATTTATTTTTCTGCGATTATTTTTAGAAAAAAAAAATATTTAGCTTTTTGCAAAAAAGAAAAAAATTTTTGTTTTTTTAAATTCTACAAATAATCTAAATTTTAAATAAATTGTGGGGGAATATATTTCCTATACAATATAACTGAAAGCATACAAATTTTTATTATTTCTTTGAATAAATAAACCTAGTAAAAAAAAACAATAAAAATAAAATATTTTTAAATTGGTGTCCTCTATTATTACGAAAAAAAAATTAAGAACAATTAAAATTTAAATTTCCTTACAAATTTAAAGGACACCTACACGTTAACATATTTCATTTGGTTTATTCATTTAAAGAAATAATGAAATATTTGTATGTTTTAGTTATATTGTTGCAGGGGTAGATTTTCCCTATGCAATTTACTAAAAATTTATTTTTGGTAGAATTTAAAATAAATAGATATATTTTTTTAATTTTGGAGGAAAGCCAAATATTTTTTTCTAATATCAAAATATTTAAAAAAAAACAGGAAATAAAACATTATAAATTTAACGGCCGAGTGATGACACGTTGTTGTTGAATGAATAAACAATTGTTAAAAGTTAACGGTTTAGAATGTTTAATAAAACGTCATTGTCAGTGTTATTCAATGATTTTAGTAGGCAACCTGTCAAAATCTGACATTTTGTTAAACATTCTAAACCGTTGTTACTTTAACAATTGCTAAGTCCATTGCTAAATTTAACAACGCTTATCACTGGCCGTAAGTTATCTAAATTACAATTTAGATGCATTGTAACGATTGTGTCTCAACGGTTATTTTCCGTATATTATTTTTCTTTTCCAAAGTTGAAAAAAAAATGTACGTCGATAAATGACATTAATATGCACTACTTGACCTCTTTACTTGCTACATATCATTTTTCGGTTGAACCGAAAATATTCGGTACTTTCAATTTTTTTAAATGCCACCACCAGTATATGTTCTCTTATTTCGGTAGCACATGGCCTTTTAAGTATAATTACCCTTTATATGTTATTTTTTAGCTTATCTGCTACTAAGACTTTAGTTCTTTAAATTTTACTCTACACCTACACTAGTACACATGACTACGTTAAAATGGTTTATTTTAAGTAAAGTAGCTATGGTAGAATGCATTTTAACGTCTTTAGTTGTTTCCGGCCTTTCTGGACAGGGTAAAAGTTTGCAATTTTCTGGTTATGGTCGTAACTTATTTTTTTAAAATAAAACATAGATGGCTTGTCAGCATTTCCTGAAAACGCATTTTGTTCCAAATAATTTAATTCCAAGTAGGTATTTTGGGTAAGACTCTTTCTAAAGAACGTCTAATTAATTAATTATTTTGTTTTAAAGCGATATTAGATTTACCTTATTAACCTCTTCCAAGTGTTCGTAGAAAATAAAATGCAATTTAATAATTTATTTAAACTTTACTTAATTTAATATTAACCTTTTACATGGCCATGTAACAGAAATGTCAAAAAATTACAAATGAAGGATCATTATATAAGATTTTTTTTATATCATAAAGATAAGAGATTATATGTCTGTAGTCCCAGTTAAAATTTGAAAGTACCAGGCATTAACCGAAAGTACCTAATACAAGAAAAGTAAGTGAGTCAAACGATGCATATTTATGTAAAATACTGACATAGCCAATTTTTTTATCTTACAAAATAAAAATGTTACAGAGTAGAACAACTTTTATAAAACACCCTGTAAATAAAATTTTTTAAAACAAGCCGAAATTTACTAAAGCAATAAAGTTACCGAATTATATATATATATATGTAAACAAGTTTTTATTATAGGTAGACCAAAAAAACTAGAATATTAAGAGAAGTAAGAGCCGAGGAGTCAATAAAACCCCACGCATAAAATTCCACATTCCGCTTGAATAACTTAATTCCTTAGATTTGGAGTCACGGCGCGGCGTTTAATATCTATTCCGATCAGCCAGTGAATACGCGAACTTCTCCTATTCAGTTTATCCAGAATGTTTCCCACAACCCGAATTTAAATGAAATTCTTTCGATAAATTGAAAGCAATATATATATCCTCTATATCATGTGCGGTTCTTAGCTACACTAATGAGATTTTCGTTCCTTTAAAAAAATATAAAAGCGTTTTCTTAAGGGTAAGTTAAGCATTCTATAGAAACCGTAATTCACTTAACCCCTCTGTTAAAAGTTTAATCGGTCTGGGAACATAACCGACATACGTGTTTTAATTGAAAAATATGAATATAAAATATATATATATATATATATATATATATATATATATATATATATATATATATATATATATATATATATATATATATATATATATATATATATATATATATATATATATATATATATATTATATATATATATATATATATATATATATATATATATATATATATATATATATATATATATATATATATATATATATATATATATATATATATATATATATATATATATATATATATATATATATATATATATATATATATATATATATATATATATATATAAATAATTTGTAGCCTACGTTTGTCTTCTTCACGGGATTCCCAGTAGCAAAATTGACGATTATGCCTGTTAAAAGCTCCGAGTTGCTAAAAAACGTTTTGTCTCTCCAAATAATTGTTTCCCAAAAACTGGATTTTTGTTGCCTTACAAACCAGTTTGAAAATTATATTAGCCTTGGACAGTCGCTATCTCTTAAACCTTGAACAATAGTAGGCTTATATGGACAATATTTATTTTTTAAGGGACAAGTTCATAAAGCCTGGCGAATAGTCTTACACTTGGCTATTGTCTATCAGGATATAGTTCCAAATAACTGGCGGCAAGATTTATATTCCCAATACATGGCAAATTGTTGAAAATCAAAAGTTAATCACAACAAAAACTACAAAATACAGACCAAATAAAAAGTAAAATCAAATGTTTATATCAAAATTTTGCAGAGATGTCAGCAAAATGACGATGAAGCATTAGGCTGTACAGCAAATGGCCTCCGTAGTCATGGCCAACTCAGCGAAAAATAAAATTTTCAAGAAGTGCTATGCATTATTTTACAGGTAAAAAAATGCTCTTCTTAATACAACAAAAAAGAAAATGGCAGCCCTAAAAAAAGGAGTTGATGATGGTATCTCAGAACCGAAATGTTGAAATTAAAACTAAATGCAGAAATTCAGAAAGATTTCAGGCCGATTGTTTATGACAAAAATGACGTTTGCTGGCACCTAAATAATTATTAATTTTTGCTATAAGAAGCATTTATTATTTTGTCTGAGTTGCATCGGTTTTTAAAAGGACCCACACTTAAACAGATTTTTGTCAATATTTTACTAAATAAATATACCGGATGTTCAAAAATAAGATTGAATATAACATTGAGAAAACTGCAAAAAATTTTTTTTTTTATAATAACCTAGTTTATGTAAGTATATAAGAGCTAGTTTATGTAAGGTTGTCTATTTTATTTTTTTTAGTTTTAGATATAATGCAATTTTGCTGTTAATTTTAAATTAGTTCCTACCCCTATTTGGCAAGGCAATTTTACTTTAGGTTGGCAATGAGGGTGACAAAATTTTCTATGGCGATTGTTTTTTAACGCTATTATAGCCAACTTTAAGTGTAACTGCCACCGAAAAATCGCCATATAAAAATATTAGGCTTGCCATACATCAAAAATAAAAAAAAATAAATAAATAGATTACCTTACACAAACTTGCCCTCATTTTTATTGCTAAATATGATAAAATTTAGAGGTTTTCATTTAAAATAAAATAATTTTGGCAGTTTTTTAAATTTATTTATCAATATTATTGTTTAAACACCCTGTATTATTGATAATTTTATGATATAAGTGTTAAAAGTACAATTTTAAGGCACGAATGTGAAAGTTTGAGAATGAGCGAAGCGAGTTCTGCAAGAGACATAAGTGCCTTAAAACGTACTTTAAACACAAATGACATTTAATATGTTTTTTACAAACGCAATAATGCAGTTAAAAATTAAATAATTTAAAAATTAGAAGATATAGATTTACATAGCATCGTATATAAAAATTATTGAAGTTGGCATTTATTAATGAATTCAACAACCGTTGTTGATGCTGGTTGGTTACGGCATGCTAACTTTAAATTTGACACATCGTGTCAATTTTAGTTTGTTTTAAGTTTTTGCCTAAAATCAACTTGAAATGGAAAAAAAATGTAGGAGAAAGTATTGGTTGAATCGATCCATTTAAAGAGATACACAGAGAACAATTAATATAAATGTTAGTAAATAAACAAACGTTGACGTTAACTTTTAAAACTTGATTTTTCACTGTTAATACTAATGATTTAACATGGTACTTTAAGGCACCAGTGCCTTAAAGTAACATTTTTAAGGCATCTAGATAATGTTAAAAAATAATATTCTAACACGTTTAGAGAAAAAAACATTTTTTTAAAAATGTTAAAGTAGGTCCTTTTTAACAACAACTTCAACCTAGATTAAATATTAAAGGCAATCTTGTTGCAAAACTTAATACTTATTTTAGCAACTTCAAACGTTATCTCTGACGTAAAAACTTAAATCATTTAAAAACGCTTAGATTAAGGTACAAGACATAATCCATTAAGACTGACTTAAATCTTGTGTAGGATCTAAAAATCAAAAACATTTGGTGTGTTTTATTTAAAATAAACTGGTTGACACTCACCTCTGGTATAACCGGAGGTGTCACCACCTTAAAAATATTTTAGTATTTTAGTAGAGTTGCCCCTATCGACATAAGAATACCTTCAATTTAAAAACAAAATATATATATACACTGAATCACTCTTACTTAACAACAACCTATTTGTCTTTCCCAGGTTTACTATTGTTAAAATGATACAAACAAAAATGATATTTTTTGGACATAACTTTTAATAAGTCTATTATGAGTATTTTTCGCTAGCTTTATCACAAAAATTTTAATTCAACGGGTAAATTCAGGTAATTATAGTGATGGGTAGGCCCAGGCTAATTAAATAATTACGTTTACATAATATTATATCCATCTACATTATTTACCCGTACCCCAGTTATGCTTTTTATCGATCAGTGTCGGTATTACAATAAGTATGTCTGCTGTAAGTTACGATGAGGGGGGTAAAGAGCACCGAGGAGAGAAGAAAACGGACATTTGGGAAGAATAGAGGGGTAGATACAGTACGGCCGTGAAGCCGATGGCTATTAGTTGTGGTTAGTTGGAATCTGCTATTGTTTTTACATGTTATAAAAGATAAAAATTAAAAGTGAAAAACTGTTCTTTTTTATTTATCACAACCCACGGAAATAGTTATTTTCCTAACAACTGCCGTTGCAAGCAGTCAAGTGCGGAAAAGTCACTTTGCGCAAGCGTTAGGAACAAAATTTTTCCTACGAGCGTCAGATAATACCAATATTAAAGCAATGATTATTTTTTTAATTATGTTTAATCTGAAAGAATACTACAACATATTTATAAATGAGAATTATTTGTTGATAACATTTACAACAAAAGAACAATTATTAGCATATTGTAAATTAATTGCAGAACCTGTAATTTCATTTAGTGGGTGATAAAAAAAATAATAATAATAATAAAAATAATTTTTCGGGTGGCTTATGGAAGCGCTTATTGTACGGCTTGATGAAGGTTGACTGAGCTCAGGAGGAGTTGTTCATGGTCAATATTTTATTCGACATATCCTTTTTCTGATTTGTGGATTCATCAATGTAGCTCTCAGCTACAGCCGTTGTTTTCCCACCCCCCAAGTCGCTTGACATTGGAATTCCTTCTCCAGAATCCGCTAACATAGTCGCAGAGGATCGAGGGAAAACTATGTCCAGTGTACTCTTCTGGATTTTTAATTTGGGTAGCAATTTCGGGAAGGCATTTTACCTACTGAATTTATTCCCACACATTGCGTACTGCATGCTCCTTGTTTATACTGGACAAAAAACGTCTGTGTGGGGTATGGGGTTTTCGAAAATTGGATATTTACGGTACAATTGCAGATAAAGTCCGTTATTTGTTTCATCGGACAATACAAAGATTCTGGAAGTGTTATTTTTACTGTCGGGAATTTTCACCACCATCAAATTTTCATTATTCTGTATGTCATCAATTATTATTTTGTAGTCTCTCTCCTACAAGCACCGGCTAATCCAAAAATTGTAGAACTTTTATTAAAAGGTAAATATTATCAGGTGCTTCTTCATGAATCTTGAAACTTCTTTTTGCTGAAAGTTTTTGATTTTTTGGCCGGTATCCCACGTTTTGGTGTTTAAGTAGTAATGTTAGCTTGAAATATGAACTTAAATCAAGGTTTCTTTTCACTTTGAGGACACATTTTAACATAGAGTACTTACTCCATAAAGTATTAGGTTTATATTTTTTTGCAACTCCGCAAAATAGGCCAAGAACACTTCTTCCTTAATACTTTTGTCCCCTTGCTGGAGCACCAGTTTTCGAAATGACTATATTGATTCTCATATTTTTCACGAGATTTTGCTGGTAATAAATTCAAACTTACGGTATTTGCTCATCCGGGATAGAATCTGGTAGCTCCTCATCGGAACTACTCATTTTAAATAATTATTTTTGTCGGTTTTTTATTTAATTAAAAAAGATACATGACGCCTTTTCATTAGAAATGGCTTGTTATACATTCGCAACGCGAATGTATATATGCAAGTGATCTGTGTCGCTGGATTGGTGTTGCTTTTTGCGTCCTTTTGAAAAAAATTCATAGTAAAAAAACGGTAATAGATGGAAAGTTGAAATTTTCAGGAAAATTGGGGAACTTAATAGGGCACATGTCGAAATAATTGAAACAATTGAAGACAGATAAATACAGGATTTGGAAAAAAATGTGACTTTTCAAAATCGAGGTGAGCGTAATCCATTATCTGTCCAGGGTTTTATTTTATCGAAACGAAATTTTGCACACAGGTCAGAATTGGTCCCGTTCAGAACCCTATTGATTTGGGGCGCGATCCGATAAATAGAAAAAATTGTATCGACGATTTTCAACGAAAAAATTGACCACCTTTGGGCACTGTAGCTCGAAAAAGGTACCTTCGATCGACTTGCGGTCAGTAGATTATGAAAGACCCACTTTAGGACACAAAAATGCCCAAATGGTCCTCTGTTTAAAAATGCCCTCATCTAGGGAAATTTTCTAAAATAAAAATCATGTCACGTTTTCGTCCCATTTTGGCATGTTTTAATTTTTTCTGAAAATGTGACCTCAAATCGAGAAAAGGAATATGTCACCCATTCCTGGCAGCAAACTCATAATTATAGATATACAGCTTGCTCGTACTATTTTTACAGGGTGTTTTATAAAGGGTTGAAAATTTTCGATTTTTTTTGAAAAAACGGAAAATTTTTACACATTATTTTTTTTTACGGAAAAAATATTAAAGCTAAATTTAAAATAATTCTGGCATAATGTCCTATATTTGCTCTAAAACAATTCAAAATTCAAGTCGTTTAAGAAATACTTTTAGATATGAATTTTTAAAATTCACCAAAAAGTGTCGACTTTGAATGTAAATTGCCGCTTTATTTTTAAATTTAATCAAAAAACCTTTGCGCCATCATTTAGATCGTCAATTGCCTTTTTAAACATGTATTTACTATTTTTTTCTATGACACTTGAAATGGGTGAAAAACACGTTTAAAAAAAAAATTACACATTTTTGCCTAAAATCGCGACTTTTTCCCCATTGAATTTGATTAATAGGCTTGGGCGACAGTGTTATTTCTACCCCGCGTTGAATGTATCAAGGACGTTTAAAAATTATCGAGCAAAAGCGAACTGTCAGTTGAATTCAAACTTGTGTCTATTTTTCATAATATCTAAAAATACGGTTTACAGGTGGAAAATTATACTTGATCGGGAAAAATTTAAATTTTCAGGACCCTATGCAAAATTTTACACGAAACTGTCCGTATTTTAGTTCAAAATCTCGCTAAAAGGCCATTCTGGGACATTTACGAGGGAGATTCAAATGTTTTGCCTGGTCATATGCAGTGCCTTGGAGCTTACGTATTAGTATTATATACAGAGTATTTAAAAGGACAAATAAATAGGTTTTTTGTACACATTATACAGGATTTATTAAAAGGCATGTATTTTTCAAAAGTATGTTGATTTAGTCCCACACAGGATGTTATTAATGGTTCCAAAATTCTACAATTAGGATGTGTGATATTATACAGCGTGTTTCGGTAAACGCGTTTTTTATTAAAACATTTAAATTACATACAGGGTATTTAAAAAGGTAAGTTTTTCTGATATATTCTACAGGGCATTATAATAAACAAAATTTAACCATATAATTTGTAATTATATACAGGATTTTTAAAAGTTATGTAATTTTAGCAAAAGTGGATGATTTTAGAATTATACAGGATGTATGATATTATGTGAGGGCTTATAGATTATACAGGTGTGAAAAGGGTAAATAAATTGAACTTTTAAATACATTATACAGGGTATTACAAAGATTTAAATGCTGTTTATACAGGATTTTTCTATGTGTTTTGGCAAACATGATTATTTTATTTTTTTAGTTAAAAGTATTATACAGTGTGTTTTGAGAAGTTAAATAAATTAGGCTTGCCTAAACATTACACAGGGTATTACAAAAATCACCAAAAAGTTGGAGATTCAGAATAAAGACAGAGTTATTAAAAGATTAAAAATTTAAAGCTAAAGCACGAAGGTTTTAGTGCTTTTGTGGATCTAATATACAGGATGTTTTATGTATATCTGACCCAAAACATGTAGAGTTAGGACATATACTGTAGTACAAATTAGGTTTTGGTACATCTCCGGTTTTTATTTTTAAAGATTTATAATATACAGGGTATTTGAAGAAGTAAATAAATAAGTGTATCTTATATATTATACGGGGTACTTTAATAATCGAGGATTTTTTAAGAGTCATGTTTTTTTAGCAAAAGTGGGGAGAATTTAGTATTATACAGGATGTATGATATTATGCGAGGATTTTTTTTCGCAAATACGGTACTTTTCGGTTTTAATTAGTAATTATACAGTTTGTGTAAAAGGGTAAATAAGTAAAACTTTTTTTACATTATACAGGGTATTAAAAGTTGTAGATTTAAAATGCTGGATTTTTATGTGTTTTTTGGCAAACATGAATATTTTGTTTTTTTAAATATAAATATTATACAGTGTGTTTGAGAGGTTAAATAAATTAGGCATACCCATACGTTATTCAGGGTATTACAAAAATCATCAAAAATTGGTTGGTTACTTTCTGTTTTTTAATTATAAATTATACAGAGTGTGTAAAAAGGTAAATAAGTTGGACTATTTTATACATTATACAGGGTATTACAAAAATCACCAAAAATTGGTGTGTTACTTTTTGTTTTTTAATTATAAATTATACAGTATGTGTAAAAAGGCAAATAAGTTGGCTTTTTTTATACATTATACAGGGTATTATAAAGTTGTAGATTTAAAATGCTGGATTTTTATACGTGTGTTGGCAAACATGAATATTTTATTTTTTCAAATATAAATATTATACAGTGTGTTTGAGAAGTTAAATAAATTAGCTTTGCCTATACATTATACAGGGTATTACAAAAGTCACCAAAAATTGGTTGGTTACTTTCTGTTTGTCATTATAAATTATACAGTGTATGTAAAAAGGTAAATAAGTTGGACTTTTTTATACATTATACAGGGTATTACAAAAATTTAGATTTAAAATGATGGATTTTTATATGTGTTTTGGCAAACATGAATATTTTATTTTTTTTAATTATAAATATTATACAGTGTGTTTGAGAGGTTAAATAAATTAGGCATACCCATACGTTATTCAGGGTATTACAAAAATCATCAAAAATTGGTTGGTTACTTTCTGTTTTTTAATTATAAATTATACAGAGTGTGTAAAAAGGTAAATAAGTTGGACTATTTTATACATTATACAGGGTATTACAAAAATCACCAAAAATTGGTTGGTTACTTTTTGTTTTTTAATTACAAATTATACAGTATGCGTAAAAAGGTAAATAAGTTGGCCTTTTTTTATACATTATACAGGGTATTATAAAGTTGAAGATTTAAAATGCTGGATTTTTATACGTATGTTGGCAAATATGAATATTTTATTTTTTAAAATATGAATATTATACAGTGTGTTTGAGAAGTTAAATAAATTAGGTTTGCATATACATTATACAGGGTATTACAAAAGTCACCAAAAATTGGTTGGTTACTTTCTGTTTGTCATTATAAATTATACAGTATGTGTAAAAGGTAAATAAGGTACTTTTTATACATTATACAGAGTATAACAAAAATCATCAAAAATTTGGAGATTCAATATAAAGACAGGATTTTTAAAAACTTAAAAATTTAAACTAGAACATGGGGATTTAGTGCTTTTGTGCATCTAATATACAAGATGTTTAATGTATATCTGACTTAAAACATGTTTTGGTAAATATGCTTTTTTATCCCCTTCCCTGCTTTAAATTTTGAATTATTTTTTAATATTTTTTATATGATACACCGATTTTTTAAAATTTTCTTAATAAAAGGATTTTAAGAAAATTAGGTGTACAGCAATTTAGATGTTTGAAAATGATTATATATTTTTGTAACAAATGATAAAATATTCACAAACGCTATATTAAGTGTTTAAAAAAAATATTTTAATGCTATGATTGGTAATTTTAATAGTTTGTTTCATCTGAACTGAAGCTTTTTACATTGTCTATATAAAAGGTCATATACATACTTTTGATAAGACGAATAGTAAAGGAAATATAAATGAAAATGTATTTTTCAGCAAAAATTTCAGTCCAAAATAGGAAAAAATCATATTTTTTTTTTATTTACGTAAATTTTCAAGTTTTTTTGTTGTAAATAATTAATTTTATTTATTTAAACGTTTTAAAAAATACCAAAGATAATATTTCTGTAATTTTTTATTTTATTTTTACCATATATGTTTTAAAAAAATCCCGGAAATACGGTTTTTTAACTAAATCTCGAAAAGTATTGGATCTACGTAATAAAGTTATATAACTTAAATGAAACTTATTGCAAAAATACATAATTTATGTTTCATTAACTTTCGTGTAGATTTATAGCTTTTGAGATAATAAACTTTTATTCTAAAAATAAACGTTAATATTCCATGCAAGATACATAAAAATTAATTTGACAAAAAGTAAGCTAAATTATTTGTGACGTCATTTTTGACCTTAAATATAAAATCATATTATTTACGTGTATTAAACCTTAAGTTGCGAAAAAGCAAACTAACCAAGACTGTATATATATGTATATTAAATTTTTCTCCCCTTTTTTTTTTTTTTTTTTTTTTTTTTAGTTATAGACGAACAATTTTTAGATTTTTTTATTTTTCCCTTTATTCAAATCTATATCTCGAAAACAATGACAGCTAGAAAAAAAATTAGGGAACCTTTTTTGCTTGTTTTGATAACAGCTACAAATTTACTTTTATAAGTTTTTTTGTATCTTTAATGGTTTTTAAGATTCAAAATTCTAACCTCACATTTGCTTCAAGGTCATCCAAAATATCACGAGGGAAGGTTTGGGGGAGTATTTGGGGGAGCAGTTCTTTCTTTGGAGGTACCTAAAAGGCTCCGTTTTGCTTTGGGACGCACCGTTTTAGAGATAAGTTACATTACCTCCTTTTCGCCTCCACTTGGAACCTTCAAATTTTGTCCATCAGTTAAGGTGGATAGACCCTTCAAAAGGCATAAACCACGTTTTTGTCGTCGCACCGTTTTTGAGTTTTGGCGCCTCAAAGTCACGTGACCTCCCGATGACCTTGAAATTTTGCACATGTCTATTTTAGGATATATTACGGGAGGCCATATGGACATCAAAGATGTCCATATGGGTTGCCATTTTTAAGGCTCTCCGACGCACCGTTTTCGAGATAATTGCATTTAAAGTTTTCAAAGACGATTTGCACCGCTTTTTTGAAACACCCTGTAGAAATGTCAAATAGAAAGAAGGTAGCCCCGAATCTTGTCTTTATTGCGGCAAAAATCGCATATCGCTATCTTTTTTGGTTAAGGAGCTACACTCTTATTTCCTTTACTCTACCCCCCGCCCCCCCTGAGGGAGGTAGCGACTTGAAATTTGGTACGGAGGTACCTCGGGTGACCCCCGATCTACCTATAAAATTTTAGCCCTTTATTCGATCGATAAGGGGGTTAAAACAGCGAAAAATTGACTTGTTATACATTCGCAAAAAAGCGAATGTATATATAGGACAGGGGAACTTTTTTGGGCTGGGTTGGTGTTGCTTTTTGCATTTGGTGGGATAAAAATTCATATAAAAAACGGTAAGAGGTGGAAAGTTGAAATTTTCAGGAAAATCGGGGAACTTAATGGGGTACATGTCAAAATAATTCGAAAACAATTGAAGATAGATAAATACAGGATTTGGCAAAAAATGTGACTTTTCAAAAATCGAGGTGAGCGTAATCCATTATCTGTCCAGGGTTTTATTTTATCGAAACGAAACTTTGCACACAGGTCAGAATTAGTCCCGTTCAGAACCCTATTGATTTGGGGCGCGATCCGATAAATAGAAAAAAATATATCGACGATTTTCAACGAAAAAATTGACCATCTTTGGGCACCTGTAGCTCGAAAACGGTACCTCCGATCGACTTGCGGTCGGTAGATTATGAAAGACACACTTTAGGACACAAAGTGCCCAAATGGTCCTCTGTTTAAAAAATGCCCTCATCTAGGAGAAATTTTTTAAAATAAAAATCATGTCACGTTTTCGTCCCATTTTGCCATGTTTTAAATTTTTTCTCGAAAATGTGACCTCAAATCGAGAAAATAAATATGTAATCGTATTCCTTGCACCAAACTCTATCATTATAGATATACAACTTGCTCGTACTATTTTTACAGGGTGTTTAATAAGGCTTGAAAATTTTCGATTTTTTTCGAAAAAAACGGACATTTTTACACATTATTTTTTATTACGGAAAAACTATTAAAGCTAAAATCCTAAAATAATTCTGGCATAATGTTCTATACTTGCTCTAAAACATATTCAAAATTCAAGTCGTTTAAGTAAATACTTTCGGAGATATGAATTTTTAAAATTCACGCAAAAAGTGTCGACTTTGATCGTAGATTGCCGCTTTGTTTTTAAATTTAATTAAATAACCTTTGCGCCATCATTTAGATCGCCTAATTGCCTTTCAAGAATGTATTTACCATTTTTTTCTACGACATTTGGAAATGGGTAAAAAACACGGTTTAAAAAAATTACACATATTTGCCCAAAAATCGCGACTTTTTTCATCTATTGAATTCGCATAAGTGGGCTGCGACCTCCGGTTTCGATAGTGTTTTTTTCCCCCCGCGTTGAATTTATACGAGGCACGTTTAAAAATAATCGAGAAAAAACGATCTGTCAGTTGGATTTTATTTTTTGTAATATCTAAAAAAATACGGTTTACAGGTGGAAAATTATACTTGGATCGGAAAATTTGGAATTTTTCAGGACCCTATGCACAATTTTACGCGAAACTGTGCCGTATTTTAGTACAAAATCTCGCTAAGAAAGTCTGAAGGGACATTTACGAGGAACGATCAAAATTGATAAATTTTTGCGTAAAATGCCCTGCGGCTATCAAAACCTCTAGTGTTAGGATGATCTATATGATATTACACGGCGGGTGTTGGTACTTGGTATATGGTACTCTCCGCCTCTCGGCCACTAGAGAGACGCGGCGCGAAGCGATGCGACACGACGCGACATTGTCGCTTGCTTGCTCTACCGACTTGTCTGAGATGCAGGATGTATGATATTATCCGAGGGTTTATTATTTTTTTTACAAACACGGTTGCTTTCCGGTTTTTAATTATTTATTTGATATTTATAATAAGTGTATTTTATGTATTATACAGGGTATTTTATTAAACCAGGATTTTTTAAAAGTCAT
The DNA here is from genome assembly GCA_019359885.1 of Listronotus oregonensis. Lineage (NCBI taxonomy): Eukaryota > Metazoa > Arthropoda > Insecta > Coleoptera > Curculionidae > Listronotus > Listronotus oregonensis. The sequence goes on from JAHBCN010002342.1 coordinate 64,275, forward strand.
ATTTTTTAACAAAAGTGGGGAGATTTTAGTATTATACAGGATGTATGATATTATGCGAGGGTTTATTATTTTTTTTTTTGCAAACACGGTTATTTTCCGTTTTTTAATTAGTAATTATACAGTGTGTGTAAAAGGGTAAATAAGTTGCACTTTTCATATATTATACAGGGTATTACAAAGTTGTAGATTTAAAATGGTGGATTTTATAAGTGTTTTGGCAAACATAAATATTTTATTTTTGAATTATAAATATTATACAGTGTGTTTGAGAAGTTAAATATATTAGGCTTGCTTACATATATACAGAGTATTACAAAAATTAGAGATTTAGAATAAGGACGGATTTTAAACATTTAAAAATTTATTGCTAAAACAAGGGGTTTTTGTGCTTTTATGGATTTAATATACAGGATGTTTTGGGTATATCTGGCCCAAAACATGTAGGGTTAGAAACATACTGTGGTACAAATTAGGTTTTGGTACATGGTACATGGTACTCTCCGGTTTTTATTTTTAAATATTTATAATATACAGGGTATTTAAAAAAGTAAATAAATAAGTGTATTTTATATATTATACAGGGTATTTTAAAAAACGAGGATTTTTTCAAAGTCATGTTTTTTTAGCAAAAGTGGGGAGATTTTAGTATTATACAGGATGTATGATATTATGCGAGGGTTTATTATTTTTGTTTTTGCAAACACGGTTATTTTCCGTTTTTTAATTAGTAATTATACAGTGTGTGTAAAAGGGTAAATAAGTTGCACTTTTTCATACATTATACAGGGTATTACAAAGTTGTAGATTTAAAATGCTGGATTTTAATATGTGTTTTGGCAAACATGAATATTTTATTTTTTTAAATATAAATATTATACAGTGTGTTTGAGAAGTTATAATAAGAGAGAAGTAGAAATAAGGTTTGCCTATACATTATACAGGGTATTACAAAAATCACCAAAAATTGGTTGGTTACTTCCTGTTTTTTAAATATAAATTATACAGTGTGTGTAAAAAGGTAGATAAGTTGGACATTTTTATACATTATACAGGGTATTACAAAAATGTAGATTTAAAATGATGGATTTTTATATGTGTTTTGGCAAACATGAATGTTTTATTTTTTTAAATATAAATATTATACAGTGTGTTTAAGAAGTAAAATAAATTAGGCTTACCCATACATTATACAGGGTATTACAAAAATCATCAAAAATTGGTTGGTTACTTTCTGTTTTTTGATTATTAATTATACAGAGTGTGTAAAATGGTAAATAAGTTAGACTATTTTATACATTATACAGGGTATTACAAAAATCACCAAAAATTGGTTGGTTACTTTCTGTTTTTTAATTATAAATTATACAATATGCGTAAAAAGGTAAATAAGTTGGCCTTTTTTTATACATTATACAGGGTATTATAAAGTTGAAGATTTAAAATGCTGGATTTTTATACGTGTGTTGGCGAACATGAATATTTTATTTTTTCAAATATAAATATTATACAGTGTGTTTGAGAAGTTAAATAAATTAGGCTTACCCATACATTATACAGTGTATTACAAAAATCATAAAAAATTGGTTGGTTACTTTCTGTTTTTTGATTATAAATTATACAAAGTGTGTAAAAAGGTAAATAAGTTGGACTATTTTATACATTATACAGGGTATTACAAAAATCACCAAAAATTGGTTGGTTACTTTCTGTTTTGTAATTATAAATTATACAGTATGCGTAAAAAGGTAAATAAGTTGGCCTTTTTTTATACATTATACAGGGTATTATAAAGTTGTACATTTAAAATGCTGGATTTTTATACGTGTGTTGGCAAACATTAATATATTATTTTTTCAAATATAAATATTATACAGTGTGTTTACGTAAAATAAATTAGGTTTGCCTATACATTATACAGGGCATTATAAAAGTCACCAAAAATTGATTGGTTACTTTCTGTTTGTCATTATAAATTATACAGTGTGTGTAAAAAGGTAAATAAGTTGGACTTTTTTATACATTATACAGGGTATTACAAAGTTTTAGATTTAAAATGCTGGATTTTAATATGTATTTTGGCAAACATGAATATTTTATTTTTATATTTATAAATATTATAAAGTGTGTTTTAGAAGTTAAATAAATTAGGCTTGCTTATACATTATACAGGGTATTACAAAAATCACGAAAAAGTTGGAGATTCAGAATAAAAACGGGATTTTTAAAAATTTAAAAATTTAATGCTAAATCAAGGGGGGTTGAGTGATTTTATGGATCTAATAAACAGGATGTTTTATGTATATCTGACCCAAAACTTGTAAAGTTAGGACATATACTATGGTACAAATTATGTTTTGGAAAATATGCTTTTTTATCCCCTCCCCTGCTTTAAAATTAAAATTGCTTTTTAATTTTTAGGTGATACACTCATTTCCTTAATAAAAGGATTTTAATAAAATTAAGTATACAGCAGTATAGATGTTTGAACATGATTTTTTTTGTGACAAAAAAAAGTTCCCCCACTTCCCCTTGCTTGCTTAATGTATCGTTTCTGGAAATCAAACAACTTGCAAAAATTTTTTTATCTCATCTTGGATTGTAGATCGTCTTTAAGGATTTTATAAAAAGTATAAAAACAAATTTCCCCACGTTTTCTTTTGCGTGTGGAAAGTAAAACAAAAATGGTTAAAATTTGAAATGGCTGTAGGATTATTAATTATGAAGGTATGGAAACGAAACTCCGGCAGTAGATACATATTATGGGAAGGTTAATTATATACGGATTATAACATAACAAAAATGCATATAGAGTGTTGCAAAAAAATTACAAGAAATCAACAATTTCTAATATATAATTTTATACAGACGTTATTATTAGAACTAAAAAAAATATTCTAAGGATTATTGTATATTTATTTATAGTTTTTAAAGAAAAGTATTATTGCTATACCGGGTGTATCAAAAATGATGTACATAACAGTTTTTTAAAATGTTTAATTCGTTGTAGCAACTTTATTCACAAATATATAAAAAAAAAACAGAAATTTGGTTAAGGGTATATAGGGTTATGTAGTTTATTTAGGCATATATTTTAAATAATATACAGGATGTATTAAAAACTTGTAATTAATTGTTTTATCTTAAAAACTAATAAAATTTTGCTGGACGATGGAATTAATGTATAATTATATATAGTTCCTGAAAAACATTACAATTACTACACTGTATGAGTCAAAAAATATTTATATTAAAAAAACTAAAAATGTATAAAGCCTTATTACTATTTTATTATATCTAAAAATCTAAAATAAATTATAGGATATGTATATTTTTATAATAATTAATAAATTTCCCACGAACGTCATACCGAGTGAATCAAATTGGCTTTTCATAGACCTTTAAACTTCCTTAATTTCGCACACCTATAACCATATACACCTAATTTGCATTTAGACAAAAGAGTTATATAATCTAAATTAAAGATCTTGTAAAAATACACAATTTATGTTTTACAGAATTTCTTGTAGCTATTATAGTTTTTGAGGTATTGACGTTCTTAAATTAAAAAAAAAACTATAATATCTCAAAAACAATAAAAGAATCAAAAAATTTTATATGACAGATAATTAGAATTAATAAATTGTCTATAGAAAAGGTTATAAAAACATTTTTAATAAAAAAAAATAATAAAGGAGATAATATAAACGAAAATGTAATCTTGACCCAAAATTTCAGTCCAAATAAAAAAATTTATATTTTTTTTATTTACGAAATTTTTGGAGTGTTCTTATTATAAATAATTATTTTTATTTAACTTAATCTTAAATCACCCATAATTTGCAAAAAAAAATCAAAAATTAAAAAAATTATAATTTTTGCCTTTTCTCCAAGGGTACACCTTGAAAAAATCCCGAAAATACGGTTTTTTGATTATAACTTGAAAAGTATTGCATCTATGCAAAAAATTTATATAATTTAAATTAAAGGTCTTGTAAAAGTAAACAATTTTTGTTATATAAATTTTTTTGTAGCTTTTATAGTTTTTGAGATATTGACGTTTTAAATTTTAAAGAAAATCATTAATATCTCGAAAACTATAAAGGATACAGAAAATTCCATGTAATATAAAATAAAGCTTTTTGCATTGTCTATATTAAAGATTATATACATATTTGTAATACGATGAGTAATAAAGAAGATACAAATAAAAATGTGTTTTTGAGCAAAAAGCTCAGTCCAAATAAGAAAAAAATGGAAAAAAATATTTAGGTCTTTTTTTAAGTTTTTTTGTTATAAATAATTTATTTAATTTTCTAAAATCCCAAATTACCTAAAATCTGCTGAAAAATCCCAAAATAAAAAAAATTAATACCCATATGACGTCACCATAGGGATTATTTGTATGTAAAGACTTATTTAAATAATTAATATCTCAAACACTATAACAAATATTAAAAAATGTTATGAACTAAAAATAAACACTATTAAATTTGCTAATACAAAGTTGTTAAAAGTTTTTGAATTGGACAAATAGTAAAACTAAAAACTTAACCTAAACTTTAAAGTAATCTGAAAAGTTCGATTTGATCATTAAAACTCGAAAAGTATTACATTTAGACGAAAGGGTTATATAAACTAAATAAAAGGATTTATAAAAATACACAATTTATGTTAAATATTTTTTTTATAGCTTTTATAGTTTCTGGGATATTGACGTTTTTTTAAATTATTAATTATTTAAACATATATTTTAAATATAAGAGATGCATCAAACAATTGTAATTAATTTTTTTATCTTAAAAATTAAAAAATATTTGAAAATTTTATTTATAAATTTAAAAAATTACATTTGGCTGGAAAATGTATATTTCTATGTAGAATTAAAAAGTATGTATCATAATTATATGGGATTTATAGAAAAAATATAATTAATTATTAAAATTATAGTTAAAAATTAAAAATGGTATAAATATTTTTTTATTTATGATATTTGGAAAAAAAATATTAAAAAATTATACAGAGTGTTACAAAAAAATAATTATTTTAATTGAAAATAAAATATAAATAAGATATATATAAGATTAATGTATAATTATATATAGTTACTTAAAAACATTACAATTACTACACTGTAGAGTAAAATATTAATTATATTAAAAAAACTTATTATTACTTTTTTATTATAACTAAAAATCTAAAATATATTTTAAGGTATGTATATTTTTGTAACAATTATTAAAATATTCACAAAAGTTATATTGAGTGTATCAAAAAAAAAAAGAATTTACATTAAAGGAATGATTGGTAATTTGGAAAGATTGTTTCATCTTTTGGGACTGTCTTAGGGCGAATGTATTCCCTCTTAGTCCGAAGGAGTAAGAGATTTTAAAATTAGTCACGTTTTAAATTAATGCACATTGTGTGGTATGTGTCGTAATTGTTTGCCATATAAGGTTTCTGACTCAAATAGCATTTAGGGAAAGTTTTCGGTAAATGGCAACAATGTGATCCATTGTTTTTTTGAAGTATATGGGGTTACCAAGGTTACTTCGTGGAAGATTGCATGTGACAGTGTTGCCAATGTGATAAAAAATATGGATATTTGTGGAATTTCCCCTACTATTTAAAATGATAATATTTGCATGAATCGGTGGACAAAGCGCACAGGGCGAATGTATTTCTTGTTATACATTCGCACCGCGAATGTATATATGGCAGTGATCTGTTGTTGTCGCTGGGTTGGTGTCGCTTTTTGCTTTTGGTTGGAAAAAATTCATAGTAAAAAAACGGTAGAGATGAAAGTTGAAATTTTCAGGAAAATTGGGGAACTTAATGGGGCACATGTCAAAAAAATTGAAAACAATTGAAGATAGAAAATACAGGATTTGGCAAAAAATGTGACTTTTCAAAAATCGAGGTGAGCGTAATCAATTATCTGTCCAGGGTTTTATTTTATCGAAACGAAATTTTGCAACAGGTCAGAATTGGTCCCGTTCAGAACCCTATTGATTTGGGGCGCGATCCGATAAATACAAAAAATTGTATCGACGATTTTCAATGAAAAATTGACCATTTTTGGGCACCTGTAGCTCGAAAACGGTACCTCCGATCGACTTGCGGTCGGTAGATTATGAAAGACCCACTTTAGGACACAAAGTGCCCAAATGGTCCTCTGTTTAAAAAATGCCCTCATCTAGGAGAAATTTTTTAAAATAAAAATCATGTCACGTTTTCGTCCCATTTTGCCATGTTTTTAATTTTTTTCTCGAAAATGTGACCTCAAATCGAGAAAATAAATATGTAATCGTATTCCTTGCAACAAACTCTATAATTATGGATATACGACTTGCTCGTACTATTTTTACAGGATGTTTTATAAGGCTTGAAAATTTTCGATTTTTTTCGAAAAAACGGACATTTTTACACATTATTTTTTATTACGGAAAAACTATTAAAGCTAAAATTCTAAAATAATTCTGGCATAATGTACAATATTTGCTTAAAACCATATCCAAAATTCAAGTCGCTAGAGTAAATACTTTCGGAGATATGAATTTTTAAAATTCACGCAAAAAGTGTCGACTTTGATAGTAAATGGCCGTTTATTTCTAAATGTAATCAAAAACCTTTGCGCCATATTTAGATCGTCCAATTGCCTATCACGGATGTATTTACCATTTTTTCGTACGACACTTGGAAATGGGTGAAAAACACGTTTTAAAAAAATTACACATTTTGCCCAAAATCGCGATTTTCAACCTCTTAAAATCGACTAGAAGGCTGTGAATATTTGTCAAACAGCTCCTGTCCACACAAGGGTGTCGTCTATACGAGGTTATTTTAAAAATTTGAGCTGTCAGTTGATTTTTAACTTGTGTCTTTATTTCGTAATATCTAAAAAAATACGGTATACAGGTGGAAAATTATATTGAATCGGAAAATTTGAATTTTTCAAGACCCTATGCAATTTTCACGAAACTGTGCCGTATTTTAGTACAAAATCTGCTAAGAAAGGTCATTTTGGCAAGGGACATTACGAGGGACGATTTAAATCTTTTGCCCTGCATAGCAGTGCCCTGCAGCTATTACGTGTAATATTATATACAGAGTATAAAAGATAAATAAATAGGTTTAGATTAGTTTAGACGTTATACAGGGTATTATAATAATAAAAAATGTATATTTATAAGATGTAATAATATTATATACAGGATTTTTTAAAAGTCATGTATTTTTGGCAAAAAGTAGTGAAATTTTAGTCCTATACAGGATGTTATAAATGGTTTAAAACTTTACAGGTGGATGTTATGATATTATACAGCGTGTTTCGGTAAACGTGTTACTTTCTTATTATTTTTATTTAAAACATTTAAATTATAAAGGTATTTAAAAAGGGAGGTTTATCTGATATATTATACAGGGTATTAAAGAAACAAAAATTTATAACATAATAGATAATTATATACAGGATTTTTAAAAGTCATGTATTTTTGGCAAAAGTAGTGAAATTTTAGTCCTCATACAGGATGTTATAAATGGTTTGGGCCAAAACTTCTAAACAGGTAGGATGTAGATATTATACAGCGTGTTTCAAACGTGTTACTTTCTTATTATTTTTATTTAAAACATTTAAATTATACACAGGATATTTAAAAAGGGAGGTTTATCTGATATATTATACATATTAAAGTAAACAAAAATTTATAACATAATAGATAATTATATACAGGATTTTTAAAAGTCATGTATTTTTGAAAAGTAAGTGAAATTTAGTCCTATACAGGGATGTTATAAATGGTTTTGGGCCAAAATTCTACAGGTAGGATGTATGATATTATACAGCGTGTTTCGGTAAACGTTTACTTTCTTATTATTTTATTTAAAACATTTAAATTATACACAGGATATTTAAAAAGGAGGTTTATCTGATATATTATACAGGGTATTAAAGTAAACAAAAATTTATAACATAATAGATAATTATATACAGGATTTTTAAAAGTCATGTATTTTTGCCAAAGGAATTAGTGAAATTTTAGTCCTATACAGGATGTTATAAATGGTTTGGGCCAAAACTTCTACAGGTAGGATGTATGATATTATACAGCGTGTTTCGGTAAACGTGTTACTTTCTTATTATTTTTATTTAAAACATTTAAATTATACACAGGGTATTTAAAAAGGGAGGTTTATCTGATATATTATACAGGGTATTAAAGTAAACAAAAATTTATAACATAATAGATAATTATATACAGGATTTTTTAAAAGTCATGTATTTTTGGCAAAAGTAGTGAAATTTTAGTCCTATACAGGATGTTATAAATGGTTTGGGCCAAAACTTCTACAGGTAGGATGTATGATATTATACAGCGTGTTTCGGTAAACGTGTTACTTTCTTATTATTTTTATTTAAAACATTTAAATTATACACAGGGTATTTAAAAAGGGAGGTTTATCTGATATATTATACAGGGTATTAAAGTAAACAAAAATTTATAACATAATAGATAATTATATACAGGATTTTTTAAAAGTCATGTATTTTTGGCAAAAGTAGTGAAATTTTAGTCCTATACAGGATGTTATAAATGGTTTGGGCCAAAACTTCCACAGGTAGGATGTATGATATTATACAGCGTGTTTCGGTAAACGTGTTACTTTCTTATTATTTTTATTTAAAACATTTAAATTATACACAGGGTATTTGAAAAGGGAGGTTTATCTGATATATTATACAAGGTATTAAAGTAAACAAAAATTTATAACATAATAGATAATTATATACAGGATTTTTTAAAGGTCATGTATTTTTAGCAAAAGTGGAGGGATTTCAGAATTATACAGGATTTATGATATTATGTGATGGTTTTTTATTATTTGTTTTCGTATACATGGTTACTTTCAGTTTTTTAATCATAAATTATACATGGTGTGTAAAAGGGTAAATAAATCATACTGTTTAATACATTATACAGGGTATTACAAAGTTTTACATTCAAAATGACGGTTTATACTGAATTTGCTTATGTGTTTTGGCAAACATGAATATCTCTTTTTTTTAATTATAAATGTTATACAGTGTGTTTAAAAAGTTAAATAAATTAGGCTTGCTTATACATTATACAGGGTATTATAAAAATCGCTAAAAACTTTAAGATTCATATTAAAGAATGGAATTAAAAAAAAATTATTTAAAGATAAAACAAGGGATTTTAGTGTTTTTGGGTTAGTTTGGTTAGTTGTGGTTAGTTGTGGTTAGTTGTGTTTTTGTGGATCTGTGGATATCTGGCCCAAAACATGTAGGATAAGGACATATATTGTGGTACAAATTATGTTTTGGTGAATATGGTTCTTTATCCCCTCTCCTCTTTTTAATCTTTAATTGTTTTTAATTTTTACGTAACACAACCATTTTTTAAAATTTTCTTATTAAAAGGGTTTAAGAAAAATAATGTGTCCAGCGGTATAGATGTTTGAAAATGATTTCATTTTGTGACAAGAAAAAATTTCCTCCCTTACCACCAAAATATATCGTTGCTCGGAAAGAAAACAACTTGTAAAAAATATTATGTAAATTGTTACAAACCAAAAATATGGCAAATGAACAAAAATTATAATTAAGATGTATTATAGACGTTATTATTGCAAATGGAAAAAATATTTATAGGATTAATGTGTATTTATATATAGTTATCAAAAAACATCACAATTACTATACTGTATGAGTCACAAAATAATTATATTAGAAAATCTCAAAATATATAAAGCCTTATTACAATTTCAATATATCTAAAAATCGGGAATAAATTATGGGATATATATATTTTTATAACAATTAATAAAATTCCCACGGACGTTATACCGAGTGAATCAAATTGGCCCTCCTTGGACCTTCAAAGTTCCTTAATTTCGCACACCTATAACCATATACACCTAATTTGCATTTAGACGAAAGAATTATATAACCCAAATTAAAGATCTTGTAAAATTACACAATTTATGTTTTGTAAAATTTCTTGTGGCTTTTATAGTTTTTGAGGTATTGACGTTCTAAAAGTTTAAAAAAAAATCTATTATATCTCAAAAACAATAAACGAATCAAAAAATTTTATATGACAAAAAGAAAGATTATTAAATTGTCTATGGAAAAGGTTATATAAACATTTTTAATAAGAAAAATAATAAAGGAGATATAAACGAAAATGTGACATTGACCCTAAATTTCAGTCCAAATAAAAAATATATATATATTTGTTTTATTTACGTAATTTTTGTAGTTTTTTTGTTATAAATAATTTATTTTATTCAATTAAATACCAAATTTCTTAAAATTTACAGAGAAAATCCAAAAATAAAAAAAATCATTTTCGCCTTTTTTCCAGGGGTATGTCTTGAAAAAATCCCCGAAATTCGGTTTGTTTATTATAACTCAAAAGTATTGCATTTAGACGTAAAGTTTATATAACTTAAATTAAAGGCCTTTGGGAAGCAAACAATTTTTGTTATATAAAATTTTTTGTAGCTTTTGGAGTTTTTGAGATATTGACGTTTTAAATTTTAAGAAAATCCGTAATTTCTCGAAAACTATAAGAGATACGGAAAATTCTAAATAACATAAAATGAAGCTTTTTACATTGTCTATATAAAAGGTCATATACATACTTTTGATAAGACGAATAGTAAAGGAGATATAAATGAAAATGTATTTTTCAGCAAAAATTTCAGTCCAAAATAGGAAAAATCATATTTTTTTATTTACGTAAATTTTCAAGTTTTTTGTTGTAAATAATTAATTTTATTTATTTAAACGTTTTAAAAATACCAAAGATAATATTTCTGTAATTTTTTTATTTTTACCATATATGTTTTAAAAAATCCCGAAATACGGTTTTTAACTAAATCTCGAAAAGTATTGGATCTACGTAATAAAGTTATATAACTTAAATGAAACTTATTGCAAAAATACATAATTTATGTTTCATTAACTTTCGTGTAGCATTTATAGTTTTTGAGATAATAAACTTTTTATTCTAAAAATAAACGTTAATATCTCCATGCAAGATACATAAAAATTAATTTGACAAAAAGTAAGCTAAATTATTTGTGACGTCATTTTTGACCTTAAATATAAAATCATATTATTTACGTGTATTAAACCTTAAGTTGCGAAAAAGCAAACTAACCAAGACTGTATATATATGTATATTAAATTTTTCTCCCCCTTTTTTTTTTTTTTTTTTTAGTTATAGACGAACAATTTTTAGATTTTTTATTTTTCCCTTTATTCAAATCTATATCTCGAAAACAATGACAGCTAGAAAAAAAATTAGGGAACCTTTTTTGCTTGTTTTGATAACAGCTACAAATTTACTTTTATAAGTTTTTTTGTATCTTTAATGGTTTTTAAGATTCAAAATTCTAACCTCACATTTGCTTCAAGGTCATCCAAAATATCACGAGGGAAGGTTTGGGGAGTATTTGGGGAGCAGTTCTTTCTTTGAGGTACCTAAAAGGCTCCGTTTTGCTTTGGGACGCACCGTTTTAGAGATAAGTTACATTACCTCCTTTTCGCCTCCACTTGGAACCTTCAAATTTTGTCCATCAGTTAAGGTGGATAGACCCTTCAAAAAGGCATAAACCACGTTTTTGTCGTAGCACCGTTTTTGAGTTTTGGCGCCTCAAAGTCACGTGACCTCCCGATGACCTTGAAATTTTGCACATGTCTATTTTAGGATATATTACGGAGGCCATATGGACATCAAAGATGTCCATATGGATTGCCATTTTTAAGGCTCTCCGACGCACCGTTTTCGAGATAATTGCATTTAAAGTTTTCAAAGACGATTTGCACCGCTTTTTGAAACACCCTGTAGAAATATCAAATAGAAAGAAGGTAGCCCCGAATCTTGTCTTTATTGCGGCAAAAATCGCATATCGCTATCTTTTTTGGTTAAGGAGCTACACTCTTATTTCCTTTACTCTACCCCCCGCCCCCCCTGAGGGAGGTAGCGACTTGAAATTTGGTACGGAGGTACCTCGGGTGACCCCCGATCTACCTATAAAATTTTAGCCCTTTATTCGATCGATAAGGGGGTTAAAACAGCGAAAAATTGACTTGTTATACATTCGCAAAAAGCGAATGTATATATGCAAGTGATCTGTTGTTTTCGCTAGGTTGGTGTTGCTTTTTGCTTTTGGTTGGAAAAAAATTCATAGTAAAAAAACGGTAAAAGATGGAAAGTTGAAATTTTCAGGTAAATTGGGGAACTTAACGGGGCACATGCCAAAAAAAATTGAAAACAATTGAAGATAGGAAAATACAGGATTTGGCAAAAAATGTGACTTTTCAAAAATCGAGGTGAGCGTAATCAATTATCTGTCCAGGGTTTTATTTTATCGAAACGAAATTTTGCACACAGGTCAGAATTGGTCCCGTTCAGAACCCTATTGATTTGGGGCGCGATCCGTTAAATACAAAAAATTGTATCGACGATTTTCAATGAAAAAATTGACCATTTTTGGGCACCTGTAGCTCGAAAACGGTACTTCCGATCGACTTTCGGTCGGTAGATTATGAAAGACACACTTTAGGACACAAAGTGCCCAAATGGTCCTCTGTTTAAAAAATGCCCTCATCTAGGAGAAATTTTTTAAAATAAAAATCATGTCACGTTTTCGTCCCATTTTGCCATGTTTTTAATTTTTTTCTCGAAAATGTGACCTCAAATCGAGAAAATAAATATGTAATCGTATTCCTTGCACCAAACTCTATCATTATAGATATACAACTTGCTCGTACTATTTTTACAGGGTGTTTAATAAGGCTTGAAAAAATTTTTGATTTTTTCGAAAAAAACGGACATTTTTACACATTATTTTTTATTACGGAAAAACTATTAAAGCTAAAATCCTAAAATAATTCTGGCATAATGTTCTATACTTGCTCTAAAACATAGTCAAAATTCAAGTCGTTTAAGTAAATACTTTCGGAGATATGAATTTTTAAAATTCACGCAAAAAGTGTCGACTTTGAATGTAAATTGCCGCTTTATTTCTAAATTTAATCAAAAAACCTTTGCGCCATCATTTAGATCGTCTAATTGCCTTTTAAGGATGTATTTACTATTTTTTTCTATGACACTTGGAAATGGGTAAAAAACACGTTTTAAAAAAAAGTTACACATTTTTGCCTAAAATCGCGACTTTTTTCGTCCATTGAATTTGATTAAGTGGGCTTGGGCGACAGTGTTATTTCTACCCTGCGTTGAATGTATACAAAGGACGTTTAAAAATTATCGAGCAAAAGCGAACTGTCAGTTGAATTCAAACTTGTGTCTATTTTTCATAATATCTAAAAAAATACGGTTTACAGGTGGAAAATTATACTTGGATCGGAAAATTTGGAATTTTTCAGGACCCTATGCACAATTTTACACGAAACTGTGCCGTATTTCAATAAAAAAACTCGCTAAAAAAGGCCATTCTGGGACATTTACGAGGGACGATTCAAATTGTTTTGCCTGGTCATATGCAGCGCCTTGGAGCTGTTACGTATTAGTATTATATACAGAGTATTTAAAAGGACAAATAAATAGGTTTTTCGTACACATTATACAGGATTTATTAAAAGGCATGTATTTTTGGCAAAAGTATGTTGATTTTAGTCCTATACAGGATGTTATTAATGGTTCGGGCCAAAATTCTACAATTAGGATGTGTGATATTATACAGCGTGTTTCGGTAAACGCGTTGTTTTATTAAAACATTTAAATTACATACAGGGTATTTAAAAAGGTAAGTTTTTCTGATATATTCTACAGGGCATTATAATAAACAAAAATTTAACCATATAATTTGTAATTATATACAGGATTTTTTAAAAGTTATGTAATTTTAGCAAAAGTGAAGGATTTTAGGATTATACAGGATGTATGATATTATGTGAGGGCTTATAAATTATACAGTGTGTGTAAAAGGGTAAATAAATTGGACTTTTTAACACATTATACAGGGTATTACAAAGTTGTACATTTAAAATTCTGGTTTATACTGGATTTTTCTATGTGTTTTGGCAAACATGATGCCTATAATATATACAGGGTATTACAAAGTTGTAGATTTAAAATGATGAATTTTTATTTGTGTTTTGGAAAACATAAATATTTATTTTTTAAATATAAATATTATACAGTGTGTATAAGAAGTTAAATAAATTAGCTTACCATACATTATACGGGGTATTACAAAAATCATCAAAAATTGGTTGGTTACTTTCTGTTTTTTATTATAAATTATACAGAGTGTGTAAAAGGTAAATAAGTTGGACTATTTTATACATTATACAGGGTATTACAAAAATCACCAAAAATTGGTTGGTTACTTTCTGTTTTTTAATTATAAATTATACAGTATGCGTAAAAAGGTAAATAAGTTGGCTTTTTTTATACATTATACAGGATATTATAAAGTTGAAGATTTAAAATGCTGGATTGTTATAAGTGTGTTGGCAAACATGAATATTTTATTTTTTTAAATATAAATATTATACAGTGTGTTTGAGAAGTTAAATAAATTAGGCTTACCCATACATTATACAGGGTATTACAAAAATCATCAAAAATTGGTTGGTTACTTTCTGTTTTTTGATTATAAATTATACAAAGTGTGTAAAAAGGTAAATAAGTTGGACTATTTTATACATTATACAGGGTATTACAAAAATCACCAAAAATTGGTTGGTTACTTTCTGTTTTCTAAATATAAATTATACAGTGTGTGTAAAAAGATAAATAAGTTGGACATTCTTTATACAATATACAGGGTATTATAAAGTTGTAGATTTAAAATGCTGGATTTCTATAGGAGTTTTGGCAAACATAAATATTTTATTTTTTTAATTATAAATATTATACTGTGTGTTTGAGAGGTTACATAAATTAGGCTTGCCTATAATATATACAGGGTATTACAAAGTTGTAGATTTAAAATGATGGATTTTTATACGTGTGTTGGCAAACATGAATATTTTATTTTTTCAAATATAACTATTATACAGTGTGTTTGAGAAGTTAAATAAATTAGGCTTACCCATACATTATACAGGGTATTACAAAAATCATCAAGAATTGGTTGGTTACTTTCTGTTTTTTGATTATAAATTATACAGAGTGTGTAAAAAGGTAAATAAGTCGGACCATTTTATACATTATACAGGGTATTACAAAAATCACCAAAAATTGGTTGGTTACTTTTTTTTTTTAATTATAAATTATACAGTATGTGTAAAAAGGTAAATAAGTTGGCGTTTTTTATACATTATACAGGGTATTATAAAGTTGTAGATTTAAAATGCTGGATTTTTATACGTGTGTTGGCAAACATGAATATTTTATTTTTTCAAATATAAATATTATACAGTGTGTTTGGGAAGTTAAATAAATTAGGTTTGCCTATACATTATACAGGGTATTACAAAAGTCACCAAAAATTGATTGGTTACTTTCTGTTTGTCATTATAAATTATGCAGTATGTGTAAAAGGTAAATAAGTTGGACTTTTTTATACATTATACAGGGTATTACAAAATTATCAAAAATTTAGAGATTTAATATAAGACAGGATTTTTAAAAACTTAAAAATTTAAACTAGAAGAAGGGGATTTAGTGCTTTTGTGCATCTAATATACAAGATGTTTAATGTATATCTGACTTAAAACATGTTTTGGTAAATATGCTTTTCTATCCCCTTTCTTGCTTTAAATTTTGAATTGCTTTTTAATTTTTATGTTATACCACATTTTAAAAATTTTCTTAATAAAAGGAATTTAAGAAAATTAGGTGTACAGCAATTTGATGTTTAAAAATGATTGTATATTTTTGTAACAAATGATAAAATATTCACAAACGCTATATTAAGTGTATAAAAAAATATTTTAATGCTATGATTGGTAATTTGGAAAGTTTGTTTCATCTTTTGGGACTGTCTTGGGGCGAATGTATTCCCTCTTAGTCCAAAGGAGTAAGAGATTTTAAAAATAGTCACGTTTTAAATTAACGCAAGTTTTGTGGTATGTGTTGTAATTGTTTGCCATATAAGGTTTCTGACTCAAATAGCATTTAGGGAAAGTTTTCGGTAAATGGCAACAATGTGATCCATTGTTTTTTTAAAGTATATGGGGTTACCAAGGTTACCTCGTGGAGATTGCATGTGACAGTGTTGCCAATGTGATAAAAAAATATGGTTATTTGTGGAATTTCCCCTACTATTTAAAATGATGATATTTGCATAAAACGGTGGACAAAGCGCACAGGGCGAATGTATTTCTTGTTATACATTCGCACGGCGAATGTATATATGGCAGTGATCTGTTGTTGTCGCTGGGTCGGTGTCGCTTTTTGCTTTTGGTTGGAAAAAAATTCATAATAAAAAAACGGTACGAGCTAGAAAGTTGAAATTTTCAGGAAAATTGGGGAACTTAATGGGGCACATGTCAAAATAATTTAAAAACAATTGAAGATAGATAAATACAGGATTTGGCAAAAAATGTGACTTTTCAAAAATCGAGGTGAGCGTAATCAATTATCTGTCCAGGGTTTTATTTTATCGAAACGAAATTTTGCACACAGGTCAGAATTGGTCCCGTTCAGAACCCTATTGATTTGAGGCGCGATCCGATAAATACAAAAAATTGTATCGACGATTTTCAATGAAAAAATTGACCATGTTTGGGCACCTGTAGCTCGAAAACGGTACTTCCGATCGACTTGCGGTCGGTAGATTATGAAAGACCCACTTTAGGACACAAAGTGCCCAAATGGTCCTCTGTTTAAAAAATGCCCTCATCTAGGAGAAATTTTTTAAAATAAAAATCATGTCACGTTTTCGTCCCATTTTGCCATGTTTTTAATTTTTTTCTCGAAAATGTGACCTCAAATCGAGAAAATAAATATGATATCGTATTCCTTGCACCAAACTCTATCATTATATATATACAACTTGCTCGTACTATTTTTACAGGGTGTTTTATAAGGCTTGAAAATTTTCGATTTTTTTCGAAAAAAACGGACATTTTTACACATTATTTTTTATTACGGAAAAACTATTAAAGCTAAAATTCTAAAATAATTCTGGCATATTGTCCTATATTTGCTTTAAAACATATTCAAAATTCAAGTCGTTTAAGTAAATACTTTCGGAGATATGAATTTTTAAAATTCACGCAAAAAGTGTCGACTTTGATCCTAGATTGCCGCTTTGTTTTTAAATTTAATTAAATAACCTTTGCGCCATCATTTAGATCGCCTAATTGCCTTTCAAGAATGTATTTACCATTTTTTTCTACGACACTTGGAAATGGGTAAAAAACACGGTTTAAAAAAAAATTACACATATTTGCCCAAAAATCGCGACTTTTTTCATCTATTGAATTCGCATAAGTGGGCCATGACCATCCTGTCCGATAGTGTTTTTTTCCCCCCGCGTTGAATTTATACGAGGCACGTTTAAAAATAATCGAGAAAAAACGATCTGTCAGTTGGATTTTATTTTTCGTAATATCTAAAAAAATACGGTTTACAGGTGGAAAATTATATTTGGATCGGAAAATTTGGAATTTTTCAGGACCCTATGCACAATTTTACGCGAAACTGTGCCGTATTTTAGTCCAAAATCTCGCTAAGAAAGTCTGCAAGGGACATTTACGAGGAACGATCAAAATTGATAAATTTTTGCGTAAAATGCCCTGCGGCTATCAAAACCTCTAGTGTTAGGATGATCTATATGATATTACACGGCGGGTGTTGGTACTTGGTATATGGTACTCTCCGCCTCTCGCCCACTAGAGAGACGCGGCGCCACGCGATGCGACACGACACGACATTGTCGCTTGCTTGCTCCACCGAGTTGTCTGAGATGCAGGATGTATGATATTATCCGAGGGTTTATTATTTTTTTTACAAACACGGTTGCTTTCCGGTTTTTAATTATTTATTTGATATTTATAATAAGTGTATTTTATGTATTATACAGGGTATTTTATTAAACGAGGATTTTTTAAAAGTCATATTTTTTTAACAAAAGTGGGGAGATTTTAGTATTATACAGGATGTATGATATTATGCGAGGGTTTATTATTTTTGTTTTTGCAAACACGGTTATTTTCCGTTTATTAATTAGTAATTATACAGTGTGTGTAAAAGGGTAAATAAGTTGCACTTTTTCATATATTATACAGGGTATTACAAAGTTGTAGATTTAAAATGGTGGATTTTTATATGTGTTTTGGCAAACATGGATATTTTATTTTTTGAATTATAAATATTATACAGTGTGTTTGAGAAGTTAAATATATTAGGCTTGCTTACACTATATACAGAGTATTACAAAAATTAGAGATTTAGAATAAGGACGGGATTTTTAAAAATTTAAAAATTTATTGCTAAAACAAGGAGGTTTTGTGCTTTTATGGATTTAATATACATGATGTTTTGGGTATATCTGGCCCAAAACATGTAGGGTTAGGAAACATACTGTGGTACAAATTAGGTTTTGGTACATGGTACATGGTACTCTCCGTTTTTTATTTTTAAATATTTATAATATACAGGGTATTTAAAAAAGTAAATAAATAAGTGTATTTTATATATTATACAGGGTATTTTAAAAACGAGGATTTTTTAAAAGTCATTTTTTTTTAGCAAAAGTGGGGAGATTTTAGTATTATACAGGATGTATAATATTATGCGAGGGTTTATTATTTTTTTACATAATACAGGGTATTAAAAAGTTGTAGATTGAAAATTCTTGATTTTTATATGTGTTTTGACAAACATGAATATTTTATTTTTTTAATAAATATAAATATTATACAGTGTGTTTAAAAAGTTAAATAAATTAGGCTTGCTTATATATTATACAGGGTATTACAAAAATCACCAAAAAGTTGGAGATTCATAATAACAACGGGATTTTTTAAAATTTAATAATATGTAATACAAGGTAAATTTAGTGCTCTTGTGGATCTTATATACAGGATGTTTTGGGTATATCTGCCTAAAACATGTAGGGTTAGGACACATACTGTGGTACAAATTAGGTTTTGGTACCTGGTACATGGTACTCTGCGGTATTTCTTTTTAAATATTTATAATATACAGGGTATTTAAAGAAGTAAAAAAATAAGTATCTTTTATGTATTATACAGGGTATTTTAATTAACGAGGATTTTTTAAAAGTCATGTTTTTAGTAAAAGTGGAGAGATTTGTGTATTATACAGGATGTATGATATTATGCGAGGGTTTTTATCTTTTTCGCAAACACGGTTATTTTTCGTTTTTTTAATTAGTAATTATACAGTGTGTGTAAAAAGGTAAATAGGTTGAACTTTTTTTACATTATACAGGGTATTACATAGTTATAGAATAAAAATGCTGGATTTTTATATGTGTTTTGGCAAACATGAAAATTTTATTTTTTCAAGTATAAATATTATACAGTGTGTTTATGAAGTTAAATAAATTAGGCTTACCCATACATTATACAGGGTATTACAAAAATCATCAAAAATTTGTTGGTTACTTTTTGTTTTTTGATTATTAATTATACAGAGTGTGTAAAAAGGTAAATAAGTTGGACTATTTTATGCATTATACAGGGTATTATAAAAATCACCAAAAATTGGTTGGTTACTTTTTGTTTTTTAATTATAAATTATACAGTATGCGTAAAAAGGTAAATAAGTGGGACTTTTTTATACATTATACAGGGTATTACAAAGTTGTAGATTTAAAATGCTGGATTTTTATACGTGTGTTGGCAAACATGAATATTGTATTTTTTCAAATATAAATATTATACAGTGTGTTTGAGAAGTTAAATAAATTAGGCTTACCCATACATTATACAGGGTATTACAAAAATCATCAAAAATTGGTTGGTTACTTTCTGTTTTTTGATTATAAATTATACAGAGTGTGTTAAAAGGTAAATAAGTTGGACTATTTTATACATTATACAGGGTATTACAAAAATCACCAAAAATTGGTTGGTTACTTTTTGATTTTTAATTATAAATTATACAGTATGCGTAAAAAGGTAAATAAGTTGGCATTTTTTTATACATTATACAGGGTATTATAAAGTTAAAGATTTAAAATGATGGATTTTTATACGCGTGTTTTTGCAAACATGAATATTTTATTTTTTCAAGTATAAATATTATACAGTGTGTTTAAGAAGTTAAATAAATTAGGCTTACCCATACATTATACAGGGTATTACAAAAATCATCAAAAATTTGTTGGTTACTTTTTGTTTTTTGATTATTAATTATACAGAGTGTGTAAAAAGGTAAATAAGTTGGACTATTTTATGCATTATACAGGGTATTATAAAAATCACCAAAAATTGGTTGGTTACTTTTTGTTTTTTAATTATAAATTATACAGTATGCGTAAAAAGGTAAATAAGTTGGCCTTTTTTTATACATTATACAGGGTATTACAAAGTTGTAGATTTAAAATGCTGGATTTTTATACGTGTGTTGGCAAACATGAATATTGTATTATTTCAAATATAAATATTATACAGTGTGTTTGAGAAGTTAAATAAATTAGGCTTACCCATACATTATACAGGGTATTACAAAAATCATCAAAAATTGGTTGGTTACTTTCTGTTTTTTGATTATAAATTATACAGTGTGTGTAAAAAGGTAAATAAGTTGGACTATTTTATACATTATACAGGGTATTACAAAAATCACCAAAAATTGGTTGGTTACTTTTTGTTTTTTAATTATAAATTATACAGTATGCGTAAAAAGGTAAATAAGTTGGCCTTTTTTTATACATTATACAGGGTATTATAAAGTTGTACATTTAAAATGCTAGATTTTTATACGTGTGTTGGCAAACATGAATATTTTATTTTTTTAAATATAAATATTATACAGTGTGTTTGAGAAGTTAAATAAATTAGGCTTACCCATATATTATACAGGGTATTACAAAAGTCACCAAAAATGGATTAGTTACTTTCTGTTTTTTGATTATAAACTATTCAGAGTGTGTAAAAAGGATTATAAATTGGACTATTTTATACATTATACAGGGTATTACAAAAATCACAAAAAATTGGTTGGTTACTTTTTGTTTTTTAATTATAAATTATACAGTATGCTTAAAAAGGTAAATAAGTTGGCCTTTTTTTATACATTATACAGGGTATTATAAAGTTGAAAATTTAAAATGCTGGATTTTTTTACGTGTGTTGGCAAACATGAATATTTTATTTTTTCAAATATAAATATTATACAGTGTGTTTGAGAAGTTAAATAAATTAGGCTTACCCATACATTATACAGTGTGTTACAAAAATCATCAAAAATTGGTTGGTTACTTTCTGTTTTTTGATTATAAATCATACAAAGTGTGTAAAAAGGTAAATAAGTTGGACTATTTTATACATTATACAGGGTATTACAAAAATCACCAAAAATTGGTTGGTTACTTTCTGTTTTGTAATTATAAATTATACAGTATGCGTAAAAAGGTAAATAAGTTGGCCTTTTTTTATACATTATACAGGGTATTATAAAGTTGTACATTTAAAATGCTGGATTTTTATACGTGTGTTGGCAAACATTAATATATTATTTTTTCAAATATAAATATTATACAGTGTGTTTACGTAAAATAAATTAGGTTTGCCTATACATTATACAGGGCATTACAAAAGTCACCAAAAATTGATTGGTTACTTTCTGTTTGTCATTATAAATTATACAGTGTGTGTAAAAAGGTAAATAAGTTGGACTTTTTTATACATTATACAGGGTATTACAAAGTTTTAGATTTAAAATGCTGGATTTTAATATGTGTTTTGGCAAACATGAATATTTTATTTTTATATTTATAAATATTATAAAGTGTGTTTTAGAAGTTAAATAAATTAGGCTTGCTTATACATTATACAGGGTATTACAAAAATCACGAAAAAGTTGGAGATTCAGAATAAAAACGGGATTTTAAAAAATTTAAAAATTTAATGCTAAATCAAGGGGGGTTGAGTAATTTTATGGATCTAATAAACAGGATGTTTTATGTATATCTGACCCAAAACTTGTAAAGTTAGGACATATACTATGGTACAAATTATGTTTTGGTAAATATGCTTTTTTATCCCCTCCCCTGCTTTAAAATTGAAGTTGCTTTTTAATTTTTAGGTGATACACTCATTTCCTTAATAAAAGGATTTTAATAAAATTAAGTATACAGCAGTATAGATGTTTGAAAATGATTTTTTTTTGTGATAAAAAAAAGTTCCCTCACTTCCCCTTGCTTGCTTAATGTATCGTTTCTGGAAATCAAACAACTTGCAAATTTTTCTTTTAACTCATCTTAGATTGTAGATCGTCTTTAAGGATTTTATAAAAAGTATAAAAACAAATTTTCCCACGTTTTCTTTTGCGTGTGGAAAGTAAAACAAAAATGGCTAAAATTTGAAATGGCTGTAGAATTTTTAATTATGAAGGTATGGAAACGAAACTCCGGCAGTAGATACATATTATGGGACAGTTAATTATATACGGATTATAACATAACAAAAATGCATAAAGAGTGTTGCAAAAAAATTACAAGAAATCAACAATTTCTAATATATAATTTAATACAGACGTGATTATTAGAACTAGAAAAAAATATTCTAAGGATTATTGTATATTTATATATAGTTTTTAAAGAAAAGTATTATTGCTATACCGGGTGTATCAAAAATGATGTACATAACAGTTTTTTAAAATTTTTAATTCGTTGTAGCAACTTTATTCACAAATATATAAAAAAAAATCAGAAATTTGGTTAAGGGTATATAGGGTTATGTAGTTTATTTAGGCATATATTTTAAATAATATACAGGATGTATTAAAAACTTGTAATTAATTTTTTTATCTTAAAAACTAATAAAATTTTGCTGGACGATGGAATTAATGTATAATTATATATAGTTACTGAAAAACAATACAATTACTACACTGTATGAGTCAAAAAATATTTATATTAAAAAAACTAAATATATATAAAGCCTTATTACTATTTTATTATATCTAAAAATCTAAAATAAATTATAGGATATGTATATTTTTATAATAATTAATAAATTTCCCACGAACGTCATACCGAGTGAATCAAATTGGCTTTTCATAGACCTTTAAACTTCCTTAATTTCGCACACCTATAACCATATACACCTAATTTGCATTTAGACAAAAGAGTTATATAATCTAAATTAAAGATCTTGTAAAAATACACAATTTATGTTTTACAGAATTTCTTTTACCTATTATAGTTTTTGAGGTATTGACGTTCTTAAATTAAAAAAAAACTATAATATCTCAAAAACAATAAAAGAATCAAAAAATTTTATATGACAGATAATTAGAATTAATAAATTGTCTATATAAAAGGTTATAAAAACATTTTTAATAAAAAAAAATAATAAAGGAGATAATATAAACGAAAATGTAATCTTGACCCAAAATTTCAGTCCAATAAAAAAATTAATATTTTTTTTATTTACGAAATTTTTGGAGTTTTCTTATTATAAATAATTATTTTTATTTAACTAAATCTTAAATCACCCATAATTTGCAAAAAAAAATCAAAAATTAAAAAAATTATAATTTTTGCCTTTTCTCCAAGGGATGGATACCTTGAAAAAATCCCGAAAATACGGTTTTTTGATTATAACTTGAAAAGTATTGCATCTATGCAAAAAATTTATATAATCTGAATTAAAGGCCTTGTAAAAGTAAACAATTTTTGTTATATAAATTTTTTTGTAGCTTTTATAGTTTTTGAGATATTGACGTTTTAAATTTTAAAGAAAATCATTAATATCTCGAAAACTATAAAAGATACAGAAAATTCCATATAACATAAAATAAAGCTTTTTACATTGTCTATATAAAAGATTATATACATATTTGTAATACGATAAATAATAAAGAAAATATAAATAAAAATGTGTTTTTGAGCAAAAAGTTCAGTCCAAATAAGAAAAAAAAGGAAAAAAATATTTACGTAATTTTTTAAGTTTTTTTGTTATAAATAATTTATTTAATTTCTAAAATCCCAAATTACCTAAAATCTGCGAAAAAATATCAAAATAAAAAAAAATTAATACCCATATCATTGATTCGATACGTGCTTTTAGAGTATACTCACTTAGCATCCCTTGCCGCTTACGGCGGTTTACACCACTGTGGTTTAAGCAGTTTTAAGCCCTTCTTAACCTAAGTTGCATTGAGACGGTGCCAAATATGACAATAGTTAAATTCAAAACGTCCCTTAGTTAAGAAAACAGAAAACCACAACAGTGCAATTGGCCATTAGACGTACAAATAACGTGCATGGTTATATTTATCTTTTGCTCAACGTATTATCGGAAAAACGGGTATAAACCCCACTTTACTTGCTAATTGATTAGCCCAAGATGGAAGATTAATTACGTTTTCTCTTTCACATACACTAGTTGCATGAGTGGTAACGCTGCCTCTAGGTAGTTCTCTAAAGATACGATTGATATATACTTTGAGCCAATACCTACCTAATGAGCTGGCGAACGGCGCCGAAAGGCAGCCAACGCCATTAAGAGAAGGAGAAGAAGAGAAGAATTTGACACCAAGCGTATTTTCGGACTATAAAAGAAAACCGTATGCGTTTTTCCTGCCCTTTCGTATTTTGTGCTTGCAAATCTATGCATTTATTAGTACTGTTTGTGTAATTGCGCCAAAATAAAGAAAAGTTTTTTAACCTTTTTGGATAAAAATAACAAAAAGCATCTAATTTTGAGTGAAATAGTGTTTATAATCCTTTGATACTAATTTAAGGTAGGTTATATTTATTTCTTTTTGTTGTTTAATTATTTTTATTATGCTTAATTATATTTTGCAGGCCTCAAAATGGCCGTCCAACGTTTAAAATTTTTGTTAAGGCTCCCACAAACTACGTTTATTTTCACCAATTCGTATTGCCGCGATTCTGAAGGGCGTGTTGAATTGCTCACACATTACAGATAATTTGGAAAGTTTATTTTTGTGTGCCCTACTAATGCAAAAAACGTCAATTTTAAATGGAATCTCCATACTATCACGAAATGGGAGAAAATAATCGTACTCTGTAAGGCCTTTACAGAAACTTGGTATATATAATACATATCTGGCCCAAAACATTTTGGGTTAAGAAGTGCGTAGGTATACTGAGGTATAACTTATGATTTGCTAAATATGGTTTTTTCCCTTCCCCGGATAAGAAGAAAGTATAAAAATAAATTCCCTTATTGTGTGGAAAGTAAAATAGAATGGTCAAAATTTGAAATTGCTGTCAAAGTTTTGCTATTAAAGATATTTAAGAAAAAACTGATATACCTAGGTATTCAGTTTTGTAGTAACATATAAAAAATTTATACAAAATGTTGCAAAAAAGAGTTAGACCACAAAAAATGTATTGTTAATCTTTAATATTGCTGTAACTATTGCATTTAAAAAAACATTTTTAGAAATTATGTATATACTTAGTCTTAAAAAATAAATTTGCTAAATTTGGTGAATCAAGGACTAGTTTTGTTGAAAAAAATCTAAAATTAACTGTTATATATTATTATTTTACTAGATGAAAAGTTTGTCTCCGCCAGGCGAGAGACAATAATAAGTAGCCTCTGTCTCCGTAAGATGCTTTCCGTATGGCTAATGGTAAAAAAACACTTTTTTGCTTCTATTTTTGTTCCTGGGGCGAAATTCAAAAAACGGGCTTTGTTAGGTTCTAGCCACTGCTAAAGATTACCACTGTGCCAAAATTCATTATTTTAGCTCAAGCCATAACTTCAGAATCACGTGGATAGACAAATAAATATATATACCTACCTACATATAAATATATCCACATTAGCAAGTTATATATATAGATTTTAAGATTTAAAATAATTATGAAATATGATACAGGGTGTCCTAAAAAATTGTTAATTTATTTATATACATACTTGTAAACAAATTTATTTGAGTAAGGGTATAACATAATGAATAGTATGTTACTATATATAACTTCAATTTCCAAATGTTTCTTTGCAAACTCTTTCCAATGTTTTCATTTACTTTTTAATAATTTTAGTAGATGATATGAATCTTTTAAATAGTATTATAATTTTGTAGTAAGATATTGACTATATACAATTTTTGACTATTAGTCTTTTTTCCAATAAAAATATAGTAACCATATCAATCGTTTGTGTTTAAAATGTTGGTTTTAATTGACTTTTTAAGCGTTAAAAAAAAGATAGTTCTTTACACCTTATAAAATAAGACAATCAAAACTTTAGAAACATTTTAAAAAAGTTTTCCTACATAAAGGTAAATACTGTATTATGTTTTTTTTTGAAGATTAATAACAATTATTAGAAATATTATAAGAAAAAAATAAGGGGTTATAAAAAAATATATTTAGGAGCAATTTTATAATTAATTATGATTCTGAGTGCCAAAACAAAACAAAAAGTGTGCAAATAAAAACTTATGTAAGATAATTAATAAAATAAAAAAAAAATCAAAATACTTTAGATATAATACATTATTTTTTTGCAATTTTGGTTTTGTATTAAGTTTCTTAGATTTAAGTTTTTGAGACATTCTTAAAGGGTGTATTCTAAAATTAAATATTTGATATTTTTGTAACCTATTGTGACGACTAAAAGAATATTAAATTATTAAAATATTTTTTTACCTATTCAGTATACTAAAGTAACTAACAAAACTATTTGAAAATAGAGTTTTTAACCTATATGTATAGGGTGGCCCCTTTATTAAGGGCCCATACATTATCTCGAAAACCATAATAGAAAAAAGTGTTTTTCTGAAATTTGTTTGTAGTAAAAATATTTTTAATATTAAAATATTTTTAGATTTTTTGCGTTTGTATATACAAAGTTATTTTTTTAATGAAATACTATATATTTCATTAGGTACAATTTTAGATAGTTGTTTTAAAAACAAATTTAACAATATATAATATAAGTCTATGATGCACTGTTATGACTCTATTAGCAATTGTCTTCATAATAGTTTCAATTATACATTCGAGATGTTATTTTCTATTATTTACCACTCAATGGTAAATAAAACAAATTAAAATTTATATAAAACTTAAACTTAGGAGTTTTGAAAAATCATTTAAAAAATGATTATTTAAACGCAAAATCACAATCTACACTCTAATCCACTTTTATTTCAAATCAATGCTTTGATCACAAAAAAGTTAAATTATCTAAAAATTTACTTTTTGCGGGAAATCCCATATCTCGAATATTGGAAGCAGAGAATTTTTCAATTGGGCGCCACTACAAATATCTGTTCGCGTTTACGTCAGAGCCGAACATGTTCGAATAAATCCTAGAAATTCTATTGGTCCCATTTAATTATTTTAAAATTGTATTATGACTATTGGCGAATTTATAATCCTGTAGTGTTTTATGTTTCATTAGCCATTTTGTTATTGATTTCTACAATGAAATACATTGGATTTAAATTTAAAAAACTTTTTTAATATTTTAGATTCAAAATTACAAAACATATCTACCTGCTTTTGAGTGAAAAAGTGTGGATAATTCTGTAATACTCATTTAAGGTAAGTTATATCTTTGTATTTTTGCCCCTCTTTATTATGTTAAAAGCCAATTTTATATTGGCCGTTTAGCTCATACCTCACGCTTAAATTTTCAGTTATAGCAATTTAATAAAAGAATATGGGTATGATATTTTTTTATTAAGTTGATGTAACAGTAATTTTAAACGTAAGAATATAATTTTGATATCATTGGTTTCACTTTGAAATAATAATATTACTATCATTGTGGTATTTTATATAATATTTAAAACAAAAGTTAAGGTTATAAAAGTTTTTTAGTCATTTTTTTAATTTCTTAGTTTCATTGCCGATTTTATTAAAAGTTAATATAATAGCCAAAGAGCTGGTAACGCAGATTTTCTGAAGTGTTTGATACACCTTAAATTTTTTTATAACATTAGCTGCTTATGAACAGCACAAATTCTGACCTAAGTTGAGGGAAACTAACTTAGTTGGCTGTACGATTTGTCACAGCTAAGTAAGAATCTGACCCCCCCTTGCCCCTGCTAAGGTACCCGGATTTCTGTCTGAGATATCTTGGCTAACCTAAGTTGAGCAAAATTTGACATTTTTTATCGTTTTGGGAAGTCGTGCGTGTTCGCTCAAACAACTTAGCTCAGGTCAGAAACTAACTTTAACTTAGGTAAGAAAAGTGATTGTTCGTAAACAGCTATTATCTACTGGATAGCTGAGTAGTTAAAGTATTTACTGTATAGATAAGTAGGTAAACATGTATTAGCATGATCTACCTGGGGATACCAGGTACTGCATATAAGAGAAAGATGTAAAAAATTTTACCCAAAAAAAGTTTTAAATTCTGAGGCCAACAAACTGAAATCAAAATTTAAAGTAATTAAAAACATAAAAATAATAAAGGTAGACATTTTTGAGGGGGTTAACATTTAATAATACTACCCCCAAGACATTTTTTTAAAAATACGAAATGAAGTGTTTGATTCACGCTGACATTTTAGCATCGTCTTAATTTCATAAAATAAAAATTAATTAAAAAAAGTCAAACATTTTTTTTTTTGGAGTTTAATTATCAAAAAACACGAAAATAAATTATGATTTTAATAGAGCATGTAGTCGTAGGCGTGAGTAAAAGCATCGCAATCACTAAGCAGCCAAATGACTACA
>JAHBCN010002343.1:0-93668 GCA_019359885.1 Listronotus oregonensis
TTTTTTCTTGTAGGTTTTTATTTGGTTTTTCGTTATAAGTCTGCTGGAGCTGTGGATATTTAATTAGTTTCTTTTATATTTTTATTTCTTTAAAAGCATCATTTTAACAACTTTCTTACAGTAAATAACATCCGATCAACTCAAAAATGAAGACAACTTAAAATGATTTGTTAAAGTTTTGATGTAATACGAAAACATTTCAAAATGTCTTTGTATAATTCTCTGGAAGATAAAAATTTGTCAAATCCGTTACAAAAATATTTAATGTTATAGTTTGTCCAAGCTAACATTTTTGTGTTGGCTTACATGTTCAAAAACAAAAATTACTAGACTCAACGTCAAAATCAGCTGATTGGCGTAAATCACCCAGTAATGGATTAAAGGCGTTTCAATTTTTGTATTAATTTTTTTTGTGTTTGGGTGTGTTATTTTGTGTTTTAAAGTAATTAGTGAGATTAGAGATTACTCTGCAGTGTTTTTATTTTTTTTGTGCGGACTATTTGACATTTTTTATATTTCATAATTTATTTTATTTTGGACTAAGTTTTTATTTTTATTGGTTTTAAGAAAAAACCACTAGAATAGATATTTTTAGTGTATAAATCACAATGATTACTGTATTTCCAGTTTGGAAAAGCTTCGAAACCCACTTCAGAGCTGTGATGATCCGGAGGTAAGAAAATATAACCTAATAAATATTTTTTGAAAAATGATGCTATCAGAATAGTGATCTTGCAAAAGGTAAAAGAACTCGTTTTAAGAGTATTATAATCTAAAAATACATCCTCAGATGTGCCAAATATTTTAAGATTTAAATATATTTATGAAGGTATTTTTTAGAATCGCATAGTAGCAGTTGCTGACAATATAAGAAGCAATATATGAAATTTATAATTAACTTAGGCTTAATGGAAAAACCATATGTGCAACGCATGAGAAGGAAATTTTCAAAAGGTTTTATGGAAAATGAAGATTTAGGAAAAAATAAAAATCTTTGGGTGTTTGTCGATGAAACCTGGATGTTCTCGAACAGCTCTTTCCTCAGGTCTTGGCAGAATGACGATGTATATTTTAGTGAAAAGGTAAAACATTCTAAAGATTAATTATACGCTAGAAAAAAAATGTACTTTCCTACACTTAAGAAAAAAATTGAAAGGCCCATTTTTTTTTAAATTACAAGGTAAAGCACTTATACAATCCTCTAATAAAATTTTGTTTTGCCTTATAAATTATCACAGTTTTACAAAAAAGCTTCCTCTTGCACACCGACACGCTGTAGAAGACCTGTTTTTCTTTTAGGAATATTTTTACAGTTTATGCTCCGAAGCATTAGCTGTCATAATTCCTTCTTTTGTATATCCCAATTAGAGCAAATTAAAAGTCTACTCAGATGCATCCCTTTATTCTCCACTTTTTCTGCACCATCATCTTTAGAGTTTCGAGACTACGAAATCATATCAGTAATTTACATCTGACTTCACTCTAGTCACTCGTAGTATGTGAACACTTAGACTTTAAGCATAAGGGGTATCCTGAGAAAAATACACATATATGACAGATTCGGTAGATACCTCAGTTAGGGTCTCTTTCATACATAGGACATATGATTAAACCTGTAGCTCTTAGACAACATTAAACTACAGAACACACTTGCTGCATTCTTATGAAACATTAAAGTGTATTTAATTAAAAAACTAATGAAATATTTATATTTTCCTTAGATACATTATTCTACATGCTGGTTCAGAAAAAGGATTTGTTGATGGTGCCAGTAGAAGTTTTAAATCTAAAACAAAAACAGGAGATTACCATGGCGAGATGAAAGCTGAAAATTTTGAGAAGTGGGTTAGAGATGATCTACTACCTCATTTAAAAAGGCCTTCATTAGTCATTTTAGGTAATGCTGCCAGCTACCATAGTGGGTTGTTAGAAAACTGGCCATATAGTGGCAGGAAGAAAGAAAATATGGTTAACTGGTTAAAAAACCGAAATATTCCTTTTGCAAAATCGGGGACAAAAATAGATTTTGTGGTGCTTGATTCAGCGCCTACCAAAGTCTCAAATCTTATGTCATCGATTTTATTCAGGAGGTGGTCATAAGTGTGGCTTGCATCATATCATTGTGAATTCAATGCTATTGAAATGGTATATTTAAAAATAATAAGCATTCCCAATGGGACCTATTAGTATATTAATAAGGTAAATGTTAAAAAATCATTTACAAGTTATCTTCTTTTACTTTTTACTTTTCTATATTAAACTACCTTTCTTTAATAAAACTAAATATTAAATGACTATTTCATTAAAACATTACATCAATGCCACATGTGAAAATTTAACTAACATCCATTTTCATGATGCTTGTGCATCTCGAAACGCCAAACCTACCCTTTGTCCTCTTATCTTAAAAGTGCCAGTCTAACTGCATGTGGCAGGAAAAAAAATATGGTTAACTTTAAAACGAAATATTCCTTTTGCAAAATCGGCGACAAAATAGATTTTGTGGTGCTTGATTCAGCGCCAACCAAAGTCTCCCAAATCTTATGTCGTCGATGCTCTTATTCAGAGGGTGTATGCTGCATTTGCATCCATATCACATGACCTTCCACAGTTTTTGACAAATTTATTTTATAAAATATAAGCATCTTATTGTGTTAATGATACTCTGAATAAATAAATGATTATTACTGTTTTGTTTTATTTATTTTATTATTTAATATACGAAGCAGCTGATGAAATAAATCGACTTATCTTTAGGCATCTTTAAAAAATTGTAAATTTACATAATAAGGGATATCAAACCATCCCTTATAGTGAGATATTTTATCAGGATATTTCAATTCAACTGTAAAGAGTTTGCCTGCAAATATAACAAAACATAACAGGTCTGTTTGATATTCAGAAATAGTGTACACTATTTTACATTTTTTTTATGTACCTAAGCGCTTTAATTGAAGGTGTATTTAAGACTAAGTTGTACAAAAAGTGTAAAATAGTGTAAACTATTTCTAAATAACAAACACTTTAATAAATAACTATAATAATCTGCACTAGATAGGCGAAAATGATAATTTTTAATAAAATATTATGGCCAAACATCAAGCTTTCACAATTTATGCAAATATATGAACAGCAAGAAAAAAATACTGATGAATTTAGTTATTGTAATCTAAACAATTTTTTTAAAATATTAAAATTTTGAAACTCTTCCCTCAGTACGGTCCTGACTAAAATTCTTATATCAGCCAACTTAAATCTGTAAAACTAAATTTACTAATATGTAGGGGTATTCGCATTGCCAACCTAAAAATGTTAGCTTGGACAAACTATATCTCTGTATTATTCTGAACTTAAGTCAAAGTTATTATACCAAGTAAAAATAAAAACTTTAAAGTTTTATCCTGGAGCAACGATTTTTCATCTATGCTTTTAAAAACATGTGCATCGGCCATTTAAGGTGTTTTACATTTCTTATTAGACATGCCCCTAATTTTACTTATTATTTATCCATTAGGATCCTTTGGAATACCACGGACAATTACAGCATATAGGCATTCGTCATACCCTTACTTACAATTATTATATCTGAGTAACCAAACATCCCAAGCCCACAAAACCCCAATTAACATGCTCAATAGCTGATTAATTCAATGAATTTCAACTTTCACGCGTAAATCGCTAAATAATTAATTCTCAGAACGGTTCAAAATCCTTGCCGCGCACCATACGTTAAAAATAAATTTCAAGTAGGTACTTGCTATCATCCTTCAACTACACCTTTCCGTTCCCCTTGGTCGCCATTAATATTCGTCCATGCATCACGTAGGCCAGCAGCATTAAAAAAGGACAGGCACATCAGACATGTCGCTGTAGCCCGCAGCGTAGAAGCGCCATTAGACGAGGACGGAGAATGAGCAGCTTTCGCCTCTGATACTCCACAGGCAACAGAAAATTCCCATTCGTGTTCGAAGCCGGTGTTTCGAGTTAGAATAAAAGCGAAGCCAAGCAAAGTGCGGTCTGCTAACCATCGAGAGCCGGGGCTCTGCTGCATGACGACAACGGGTAGAGAGGTAATTCTACTTTCCATGGAAGGTCAAATAACATTTTTTTGTTCAGTCCTGGCAACAGCGGCGCAGGCCTTTTTAAATCCTCGTTAATTGGACGCGTCGAGCCACTTTCCTTAAGTACTAATATCCAAGTTGTTGATGACGCATGTTTTAGCATTATCTATTTAGCTTTAAATACCTTTATTACCTCGAACTAGCTTTACAACATATGTGTTCATTGGTGTTTAAAAATAAAATTTATAGATACACTTAATGCTGACGTTCCTGGGAACAATGGATGCATTTTACTTGTTGTTGTGTCATTTAATTACATGTTCGTTTTCTCTTTGTGTGAACAATTCGCTTTCGAACACGATAAAGCTGATTAATTTTAATTCCCTGATCAAGATCAGATCGTACCGATCTTCCTATCTCAATTTGTTATTTGTTTCGTCAGCAGTTATCTAACACACAATGTATCCTAAATCAACAAATCAATTTCAGTTTTCTTCATTTTTAAGTTGCGTGGATGTCATATATGTAGACTTAAAATATCGTTTCTTATATTTAATAATGTATATTTAAATGTATCTACTTTGTAGCTTTAACGACTAATTTTGATAAAGTCATAGGTCGGACATTTTTATTGTATAAAGAAATTCTATTTTACATCCTTGAATAAAGAAAAGAACAAAAAATGGTTATTTTTGTACCAAGGACGTAAAATAGCACTTTTACGCCCGCTGCTGAAACTCTGTAAAATTTATTAATTTTTTCTGTTAATTGGTATGGGTATTGGCGATGTAATTACCCCTTTTTCATTTATTATGCTGCATATTTGACAATTGACCGATTTATCTTAAAGCTCCATCTAAAAATCTGGAGCGAAAAAAAATGCTCAAAATGATCTGAAATCAAATAAAGCAACGCGTATGGATTTTTCGTTATATATTGTCTATACGGGTCATGGTAATAGATTCACAGACCATTTCATAAGTACTACTTGTCGCTTTAATCGATTCCCACTTTTATCGACTAAAAAACCAATCCATTCGATACAATTATCCTTTTTTTTTGCGAAAAATATTTTTAGAAATCTCTGCCTCATGTATCTTTCTTTGACTGAGTGAATCTGTATCTGGATTTAAAAATTTTGCAGCTCTTTTATTTGCTTCTTAGGGAATAATATTCACAGCGACAATTTGAAAAATAATAATGACACTATTCTCTTGAAACCACTCAAACTTATCCCTGACATTACAGATTCCGTAAAAAAAAAGATCCACAGCAGGCCTCTCATTTGTTTCACATAACTGAGTTCCTTGCTGACTCCAAGAATGTTGCTTCTGACATATCCAAAGCTTTTGGCCAAGTCTGGCATGATATGTTTCTTAACAAACTTCTTTCCCACGATCTGCCACCTAAATTTTGTTCTTGGCTCTCCAATTTCATTTCTAATCAGTCACTTATTCAAAATGGTCACTTCTTCAGCTTTCACCAAGTAATTCTGGAGTTCCCCAATTCTTAACATGAACACCGTTTCTATTTTTTCTTCACATCCACGATATCTTTTCTTTTCCATGATTAATAGAACTAGAAAGTATTTCTTAACTGTATACTCTATATGTATACCAAATCAAAGTCTGCTTGGTAAACTGGTCACATATCTAGGGACTTGCGTCTTCCCAATCCCAAAACTTTTAGTATTCTAGATTCCATCCAGAAGAGTCGTTCGCTTACCGACGAGCTGTAGGGGGAGGGGAACCTGTCCTTTATTTATAGGTATTTTCACGGGCTTTGCTCCGAAGAATTGGCCAATCTAATTTACCCCTTAGCCGTTCCCAATACAGCCATAAGAACTGTCCTGCTTCCCTTCAGAGTCCATCTAGAAACCTGCTGCCTACAGGGGTCCTTTCTTCCACTTCAAACTTCCAAATCTTTAAATCTCGAGCTAATAAGCTGCCTCTTACGTCCCTTAAGGTATCTACGGTACGTTAACACTTATGGTCGAAGCCTTCAGGAAATTGTCCCAGAAATCCTCTAACCAAGTTCACCATCCAGTTTTTTAAATTCTCTTCCTTTTTGCTCCTGGGATAATTTAAAAATAGTAATAAGACGAAACAATCAGCAATGTTGGTATATGCCGGAAATTTCATCAAACATCCCAAGTTTGTTAAGGCAGTATTTGTTACAATATTCTTCGCATTTCTTCAGTTTAAAATTCCTTTTCAAAACTAATGAAGAAATTCTATTTTCTCTTCAAATCTATTTTTATCTATTTTATTAGCCTAATTATGTTGCTTATCTGTCTAAAGGCAACTATTCAAACTACAGACAAATATTAATTATATTTAGATTTACGTACATGTAAATCTGCATCATTCCAATAACTCATTTACATAATTGAATACCCATTATGGGCTATTTCCTTTTTACCTGGTACGCCAATGCTCGTAAATGTAAATTACAATTATTTGGTAGGTAGTTGCAATCAAAACAGATTTCCAGGAAACGACAATTCGAAGCAGACCCACCAGGTACATTGTTTCTTCATATTAATACATTCCACGCTCTCCAAACTGTTCTGAATTATTACGAAAAACATCCAGGACAACGTCAAAAAGAAAGCTCGATAATAAAGCGCCACGCCATTTAGCAAACCGAACGCCGACCCAAGAGAATCAAGTAGGTGCTTATCAAAAGGTCACCCGCCCCGATCCTCACTTGTTTTCTAGCAGCGTCATGGCTTGCCACGATCGATAGCTCAGTGGGCTCCGTAAACCAAGCAGTTTCTCGTTGTATGTTCGAATTGAAGCCCGGCTTGTTTGCTTCCCTCCTACGGCTTGCTCACAGACCTCCTTTCCTTGAAAGGGGATCCAACACAGCTCGTATACATGCGCGTGGAGCACCGTATTGATCAACTTTTTCCTTTTCAGTTCTCAACTTCCAGTTTAGCTGGTACCACTCCGCGAACCAACTGTTCTACTTGTTTCAAAACAAATAGAGCTTTGTCACTGACGTGTAGTGATTCCATTTAATTGTGAATATCGATCGGACAAGTTTTCGTATTTCTAATAATTGTGAATTCGTCGTGGTAGCGGTAAATTATAAGCGACGAGAGAGACGTAAACGAGCACGAAACAAAAAGGGGTTAGGCTGCCAACTCTAGCGACTCCATTGCAAAACAACTGCCGAGCAGAACGTAGCGGAAACAAATATGGCCGACTGGATCGGCAGGCGTGAAGTTGTGCGCTAGAATCGCCGGCTTTTTTATGTGTTTTTAACGACTTTGGCGTGTTGTTAACTTGATAATAATTAAAAACTAACCTTAAATAGTGTGTCGATTAGTAAAATGGAAGAACCGGTCGTGGATAATGAAAAGAACGGGGAAATCGCCGAGGATAACGAGGAAATTTCACCCGAAGTCCCCGATGTCGAAATGGAGCCTCCCGAAATTGAAGTGGAACCATGCAGACTCTGCGACGAAGTCGGCGAAAAAATGTTTAACATTTTCGAGGACAATCCCGAAGGTTATCAACTAATCGGGCTAATAAAAGAAAATCTACCGATTGTTGTAAGTAATTAATTAATTTCACTTACCTAACCTTAGAATATTCACTAAAAACTCTTTGCAGCTCTACAAAACTGATCCATTGTCGAAGCAAATTTGCGAAAAATGCGTGCTGAACCTGCAGATAATTAGCAGTTTGAAAAAACGGAGCAAGAAAACTCAGGATATTTACGTGGAAAAACTGAAAGCCGACGGAGACACTACCGATAAAAATGTCCTACTATTTCTGGGTTGCACCGGAAGTAAGGTCAGTAAATTATTTTGTTTATTTTGATTCATTTGTTTTTGTTTTGATGTTTTTTGACAGATAAGAAAATCAAGGTTGCCATATTTAATAATTAAAATTTATTGGCGTAGGTGCAATTCGTTATATAGGTTGACCCAAATATGAAATTATTAGATGACATACAGGGTGGTTTAGTTTTTTTTAATATTAGATTATTTAGATAGCTATTACAAAAATGTAATTTATATTGTGCATTAAGTAGGAGTATAGGGTGTCTCAAGTAAATATTATTAAAAATTAATAATTTTATTACAAAAAACTTATAATAACTTGACATATACAATAAAATTTCAGTAAAGTTTGATTTTTAACAGCTGTATTTTCTATAAGTTTTAAATATTAAAACTGGTCTAGTTGCCATCAAAATTAAAACCTTAAGTTGAACTACAGTAGCCTTGTTTACATGGGGTGGACCAAATTTTTAGTAAACAAATAGGTGCAAATTTTTAGTTTGAGGTGTAAATGACGTCATGCATACTTTTTTTCTGGTGTAGAATTTTTTTATTTGAGATTTGCATTCTTTTTAAAATTCAAAACATTTTTGCAAGGCTGGCAAAAACTCTGATTTTTGTATCAAGTTGGTGGGTTTTTGGGTTTTTGTGTCGGGTTTTTGTGTTTTTGTTGGGTTTTTGGGTTATTGTGACTTTTTGCTATTTTTTACATTTCTTGATGAAAATTTAACCTAAAAATTTGTTTTCGTTTGGTGCTGGAAAATAAAAAATATATAAATGTGGATTAGATCCAGTATAAATCCACCTTAAGAATGGAAAATTTGGAAGACCAAGTTCTTAATGTGCTAGGCACTATGGTAGATGTTTTAGAGATTCCTTCTGATGCACAATGTGCAGAAAATGACAAAGAATGGCAATCATTTAATATACTTGATCTTGATGTTCAAGAAAATGCAAACTTAAGTTCAACAAGTTTAGATCCTAAGAATGTTTTTTTATTTGGGCTTTTCCTAATTGGTTTTTGGGTAGGGGTTTTTGCCTAAATTAAAATGGGTTTTTGATACAAAAACACACTGGTTTTTCAAGTGGGTTTTTGGGTCTTGCCAGCCCTGCATTTTTGATGCAGCATACCCTATGTCTAATTTTAATAGTTACATCAAAAATGCAAAAAACCGTAAGTTGTTAAGCTTTATCATTATCACGTGATATCGCTATGTTTGTTTATTTCATCAAATTTGACATATCTGTCAAATAAATACATATAGTCCAAATTTAATTACTAACTAATTCAGTTACAATTCTTTCACAGCCATACTCACGCCTATATTCCCTTTGAATCCCTTTTTTGATTATAATTATTCTTAACATAAAATTTATAAATGTCTTTTCTTTCTTCTTTAAAATAACCCATAGTTAAATAATATTTTACCAAATAATTAAAACTAATCTCAGTGAGAAAAGTCATTTGACAGATATGTCAAACTTCATGTCTAATTGATGAAATGAGTAAACATAGCGAAATAGCATGATAGTGATAATGTAACTTCTAAAGGCAAACATAAAGTATGCTACATAAAATATGTTTAGAATTTCACGGAGAATGGAAATCTCAAATAAAAAAAATAGAGAACTCATTTAAAATTAGATAGTAGGACCACGTCCAGACTTTCTGAAACACCCTGTATAGTTAAAAGAAAGTTTTAAAAAACATTTTGAACCACTAAACTTTTATACTAAACTTGTTTTTCCTTAACGTCAATAAAAAAGTTAATGGGGGTTACATTTATAACCAAACACCCTGTACACCAGGCTAGCAATGATTTTTTCATGACATTATAAAAATTTTAGCATCCTATGAAACCAAATAACTTATTAATTACAAAAAATAAGTTAAAAATCTAGAAGATTTGTCTTTCTTTAACTCTGTAAATGAATTTCATTTTGGTAATATTTTACTTATCAGACAAGACGCCCATTTTGATGATTTTTTGCATACAGGGGTTTTTTGGGGCGCTCATCACGATTTTAAAATCAGTTTTATTCGACAACATCTGGTTTTTGAGTTATGAGAACTTCAAGTGGACTAACCTTAAAATAGCCACTTACCCAAAATTCCTCCTTTTTGAAACTGATTGCCATCAAATGGGAACATACACTGTTTGAGCACTTACATACTAAACAAATACGCTAAAATTTACAATGTTTTATTGCCCATTTTTAGTAAAAAACACCTTAAATAAATCCAGTTTTCATTTTTGTTTTTAATAAACTTAGTTAGAAATTAGGCAACCAGTTATACATCACATATTTTTACAACAAAGAAAACGTGTTTTTTACTCAAAATAGACAATAAAATATTGTAAATTTTGGTGTAGTTGTTCTCATTTGATGTAATCATTTTCAAGAAGGAAGAATTTTTGGGGTTAGTCATTTTGGAGGCCTCATACTTTAAAAATCAGAGGTTGCGGGAAAAAACTAATTTTAGATTTCTGATCAGCGCCCCAAATGCAAAAAATCATCAAAATCGACATCATGTTCGACAAGTAAAATTTAACCTCCATTTTTTTTTTAAATTAAATACAGTCAACATTTAAAGAAAAATGATTTTCTTGTCCTTTTTTGAATATCATTGTTAGATTCAGCTCATTGGTTTTGATCAACGAACTCAAGGATTCAGTGGTTTTGATCCTATAATTGTAGTTAAAATTTGGGCGCTGATTCGACGATTCTGAAATTTGGTAATTGTCTCGAAAGTTGCCTCTTTTCCGATTTTGACCCAATTTGGTATACGGGGGGTTTTTGGGGCGCTGATTACGAATCTGAAAAAATATTTTTTCGGCAACGTTTCGTTTCAAAGTTGAAAATCAAACTAACCTCATTTTCACTATATTCCCCCTTCTTTTTGTACACAATTCTCGATTTTTACACTAAAGTGGCACACAATATTTTATAAACACCTTTTAAAACCTTGTATTTTTATTTATTTTACACCTTTTTCCATTAAATTGCGAACTTTCAATTTCAAAGGCAGCAGCCATATTTGTTTAAAAATTCCTAGTGTATCCATGGTTGCGGCCACGTTGCGGCGTGTGAAAGTGGAGGTTTGCAATTAAATGGAAAAAAGGTATAAAATAAATATAAAAACAAGTTTTTAAAAGGTGTTTGTGAAATATTGTGTGCAATTTAGTGTAAAAATCAAGAATTCTGTGCAAAAAGAAGGAGGAATAGTGTAAATAAGGTTAGTTTGATTTTCAACTTTGATAGATAATTATCTCGAAAACGAAACATTGCCGAAAAAATATTTTTCCGATTTTTTTCTACGAAAAATGAACTGATAGGGTTAAAAGGTTTTAAAAAACACCATTTTGTTAATATTTTGACTCTAAAGGTTAAAAATGACTGTTTTATAAGTTTTTTTATGTTCTATGCACAACTTTTGAAAACATGGTACCAGTTATTGTACAGTACTGTTAAATTTTAAGTATCAAAACAGCTTCTATTTTGCCCTCTAAACTGACATATTTTTTAATAAATCTCCTTAACCTAACACTTTTCAACAGCTCGTGGACAATGGCGAGGATGAAGACGAAGAAGAGGAAGAATTAAAAGATGAAGCGACTTCCACGGATGACCTGACAATTTTGTGTGCAAACTGTAAGACAGCTATATTGGACGCGAGTACAGTAAACGGAGAAATAGAACTCGCTGTTGATCTTCATAAAGCCATCGCCGAATCCTTAAGAAAAAATAGAGTTATTACAGGTAATATTTTCTTTATGGAATTATATTACATTATTATTGTACCGGGTGTCCAAATAAGAAAGGACGCCGGCTGTGTCTCAGAAAATGTTTATCGCACAGCATTGGGGAAAAAATTAGTGATGGGATAATTCGAATTAAAAATAATCGATAATCCGATTATTGAAATAATCGCTATCATGCGATTATTCAGATTTAATTTGAATTAGAAAAAATAACCTGATTCCACAGAATTGATTACGCGTCGCGAAAAAAAAATAATAACATGTAATAACGAATAAGATTTATTATTTTAATAGTAAAGAATATATTTATGTAAATAAAGAGGACAGCTTAATTATAAAAAAGATAATTTTATTAAAATTTTGTATACAGGGGTTTTTGGGGCGCTTATCACGAATATGTCATATTTTGTCGGACTCTGTTAGTTTTTGAGTTATAACGCCCCACTCAAACCTAACCTCACATCTGCACAAACTCCTAAAATTCCTCCTTCTTAAAACTGATTACACCCAAAATGGAAGATCTTATGGTAATATACTTATTATTTTATATGATAAATTTAATTTTACCTTAATTTAACAATTATTTTTAATAAAAAAGCACAACAAGCGCTTCCCAAAAAATAATATTTTTGCTTTTATAAATATCAACAAAATTGTCTAGGTATTTTAGACAATTTTATGTTGGTACATCAGGGACTTGCGAAACAATTTAATGCGCTTAATTTTTAAATTTAAATCGCGAAAAATAAAAATAGTTCAAATTTATAAAGTAGGCCATTCAATTGTTTCGCGGGTCTCTGGCGTGTACCATCATAAAACAGTCTAAAATCTCTAGACAATTTTGTTGACATTTATAAAAGTAAAAACAATATTTTTGGGAAGTGCTTGTTGTGCTTTTATTAAAAATATTTGTTAAATGAAGGTGAAATTAAATTTATCTTATAAAATAATAAGTGTATTTCGATAAAATCTTCCATTTTGGGTATTCAGTTTTAAGAGGAGAATTTAGGAAGTTTTGCTGGTTTAGGTTCGAGTGGGGCGTTATAGCTTAAAAACTAGCAAAGTGAAAAATTGACTTTAGATTCTGATCAGCGCCCAAAATCCCGGTAAACAAAATTTCAATAAAATCGACCGTGGGCCCGGTAAGTAAAAAATTACCATAAAAAATTATGGCAAATGGAAAATTTACTCACTAAAATAATAATAATAATATTAATATATATTTAACAGTGTCAAAAAAGTCCAGGATCCCCGTTGACGAATTATTAAGGGGATCTCGGACTTTTTTGACAAACTGTATATAATATTTAGTGTTTGTGTTTAGTTACATCGGAATCGAGTTACATATTCATTCAGAAATCAAGAATTTAAAATTCAAAAGATTAAAAAAATAAAATAATTATATAATTCGAATTATCAATTAATCCGATTATTGAAATCATTCATAATTCAATAATTCGATTCTTAAAATAATCCGATTATGCCCATCACTAGAAAAAATATTCTTTGGTAAAAGTGGTCAAGAGAAATAGCTGGAAATTATTTTTTTCTACTCCTATATTAGTAAGAACCTAATTACACACCGTCTACTTTATCAGTAAATCTCTAATTTCAAACACTATACTGTAAGAAGCCAAACTGTGCGTAGGGCAGTTACATAATATATATATATATATATATATATATATATATATATATATATATATATATATATATATATATATATATATATATATATATATATATATATATATATATATATATATATATTACGTAACAGTTCCACAATCGCATTAGCCGCGAGCCCCCAAAATCTTGAAAACTTTCAATAGATTTTACGTAAAGCTGGCTATGAAACAAATAGCATCGCAAATGTTTGTATTATTATTTGTATTGTTACTTAAAGTTTACATAATCTTCTGCTTTTATTTATAAAAAAACTAAACATAAAGTCGTAGAAAAAGTATAGTACACAACTCGAGTGGTAAGCCCATTACACACTCTTTCGAATTACGGTACTCGCTCACGCTCGTACCGTAATTTTCGAAATCGTGTGTAATGGGCTTCTTACCACTCTCGGTATGTAATATACTATTAAGTTTCTGAAATCGCCGCTAGGGGGCGTAACTGCAATCTTGAATCTAAAAAAGTGATGTTTCTGTGAATTTTGCTATATTAACCTAACAAAAAAATACCTGATTTTAAAGTCGACGATAATTTGAACCTTTTTTGTTTGACAATTTTTGCTGTATCTCTAAAAATAAAGTGGTGGGGGGTATTTAAAGGTTTCCGTAAAAAACACTCTATCTTTAAAACGGCTAGGCCGATTTTAACAACCTTAGGCTAGTTAAAAAGAGCTATTCTTGGGCTATAAATGTTATGTTATATGAAGTTTTGTTAGTTTCACATGTCGCCGCTAGAGGGCTTGTTTCGAAATTCCGACAGAAATGGTT
This sequence comes from Listronotus oregonensis, assembly GCA_019359885.1. Lineage (NCBI taxonomy): Eukaryota > Metazoa > Arthropoda > Insecta > Coleoptera > Curculionidae > Listronotus > Listronotus oregonensis. The sequence continues at coordinate 14,072 of JAHBCN010002343.1, forward strand.
AATTTTCCCAAAAAAATTATTCATAATGGAGTGACTATTGAACTATTGTTAAATGAACTAAACGGTTTCCAGGTGACGCCGACTCAGAAAAAGTCTTAAGAAGAAGAAAAATCCAACCACTATATCAGGAACTAGATGATTCTCTCTGCAGTAGTCTCACAGATTTAACCAGACATACAGGAGGTAAGACAGCATCCTAAATACCATAAAAAGAGATAATTTTGCCTCGAGCTTAATAACAAATAACGCAGATATTTTTTTAGATGGTTTTTATGTAGATACAGTGTGATCAATACTTAACCATGATACTATTACTCGAGAAGATAAACCCACGCGCATGAGATAAGCCTATCTCTCTCGCACGCCTGACGTCACTCGATGACAAATTTCCCCAGAAACAGCGAGTTTTAATATGGCATTTTCGTATTTTGTGTATGGCATTCCGATTTCTGTTTAATGTTAGATGGATTAAGTAATGCCAAAATACAATAAACGTTAAAAAAAGGCTTTAAAACACTGCTTTCCCAACCGACAAGCAGAATTTTTGTCATCGAGTGACGGCATGCGCAACGTCGTACGAAATTAAATCGCCAAGTGGGTTTATCTTCTAGTAATAGTATCATGATACTTAACAATTATTTAACATTACAGGAGATGATGATACATCGCAGTATGGCGAAGGAGATATACCCAGTGAAATAGAATCGGAAGACTCAAATGAAGAAAGGCCAGCGAAACGTCGGAAAATCGACAAAGACGCGAAACAAATTCAACGAGAAATCGACGAGGAACTCGCTAAACAAAAGGATAATAGTTCCGATGGAAACGACAGTGATCCTGGTGAAAATGAAAGCGAAAATATTGAAGATGAGAGAGACGCGAGCAATGATTCCGATCCCCTTGCAAATGATGCTGAAGAGAATGAAAAAGAGGACGAGGAAGCGGAAAAGAAAAAAGCCGAAGCGGAGGAGGTTGAGGAGAAAAAAATTGATTATGAGGCGATGTTTCAGGATGAACCTGAATTTACGTAAGTGTGCAATGCAATACAAACATCTGATTAACAGGCGTAAAATTTTCATTTCCATATATTAATATTACAATTTTCTATTTTTTTCCAGCAATGAACCTTTGTCGCTGCTCCAGATCGCTCTAAACTCTATAAATACTCAAAATGTACCAGACTACCAACCCTCTCATTACACTGTTAAACCAAGCGCTTGCGCATGCGCAACGTGCGGGAAAGAATTTAAAAACGTCAAATTGCTGGCGCTACATGAACCGGACCATATGGAAGTGGATGTAGAGGAAAAAATTGACAACCCAATCCCGTGGCCGGATTCACATCCATTCGCGAAAGTCAGGAATAGATGGCTGACGTTCTTTGATGAGAATGGGTAAGTTCTTTCTTATGTATTTTTAGGAAAGTTGTAGTTAGAGTGAACATTTATCAATAAATATTATTGTTATTATTATTATGATATTTTTATAATTATAGATATGACGAAGATGACATTGTCGTCGATTCTGATATTCAGGAAGGTAAAGAAGACGCAAGTTTACTGGTTGAAAATACGGAAAAGACCATGGATATGTCCAAAAAAGATGAAGTTGTGCTGGTTGATATGAAACCAATGGTAAGCTTAGGAAAGACAAAAAAATATTTTTTTAAATTAATAAAATTGTATTATAAGACACCCTGTATATTAAGACATGTTTTTATAGGTTAACGGCATGTACCTGGGCGATTATACCAAAGAAGAAAGAAAAGCATTCTACCAGTGCATGAGGATAGGCGGGCAAACTAAAAGATTTTGCCCACTGTGTAGATATTGCTTTAAAGACAACTGGGCTATCGAGAGCCATTACTTTTCGCTGGCTTGCCACTATACTTGCCGATATTGTGGCATGAGGTTTAACAAACAAAGGCATAGGTAAGTAAAAAACCTTTTTAAAAAATCCTAATATTCAGAAAGTTTCATAACTTTGGCAACACTGTGATTGTCTCTACCGTATTTTAAAAGATGTTATTTTTTCAAAATCCCTATATTTCAGAAAGTTTAATAACTTTGGCAACACTGTGATTGTCTTTACTGTATTTTAAAAGATAGTTGATTTTTGCAAAATCCTAATATTTTAGAAAGTTTGATAACTTTGGCAACACTGTAATTGTTTCTACTGTATTTTAAAAGATAGTTAATTTTTGCAAAATCCTAATATTTTAGAAAGTTTAATAACTTTGGCAACACCGTGATTGTCTTTACTGTATTTTAAAAGATGTTGATTTTTGCAAAATCCTAATATTTTAGAAAGTTTGATAACTTTGGCAACACTGTAATTGTTTCTACTGTATTTTAAAAGATAGTTAATTTTTGCAAAATCTTAATATTTTAGAAAGTTTCATAACTTTGGCAACACTGTGAATGCATCTACTGTATTTTAAAAGATAGTTAATTTTTGCAAACTCTTAATATTTCAGAAAGTATGATAACTTTGGCAACAGTCTGACTGTCTCTACTGTATTTTAAAAGATAGTTAATTTTTGCACCATCTTAATATTTCAGAAAGTTTGATAACTTTGGCAACATTGTGATTGTCTGTAGTGCTTTTTAAAAGAAAGTTGATTTTTGCAAAATCTTTACTTTTCAGAAAGTTTGATAACTTTGTAAACACTGTGATTGTCTCTACTGTAGTTTAAAAGATAGTTAATTTTTACAAAATCTTAGTATTACAGAAAATTGGATAACTTTGGCAACAGTGTGATTGTCTCTACTGAATTTTAAAAGATAGTTAATTTTTTCAAAATCTTAATATTTCAGAAAATTTGATAACTTTGGCAACAGTGTGATTCTCTTTACTCTATTTTAAAAAATAGTTAATTCTTGCAAAATCCTAATATTTTGGAAAGTTTGATAACCTTGGCAACAGTGTAATTGTCTTTACTGTATTTTAAAAGATAGTTAATTTTTGCAAAATCTTAATATTTTAGAAAGTTTGATAACTTTGGCAACAGTATGATTGTCTCTACTGTATTTTAAAAGATAGTTATTTTTTAAAAATCTTAATATTTCAGAAAGTTTAATACCTTTGGTAACACTGTGATTGTCTCTACTGTATTTTAAAAGATACTGAGTGTCATTTTTGCAAAATCTTAATATTTCAGAAATATTGATAACTTTGGCAACACTGTGATTGTTTCTACTGTATTTTAAAAGATAGTTAATTTTTGCAAAATCCTAATATTTTAGAAAGTTTGGTAACTTTGGCAACACTGTGATTGTTTCTATTGTATTTTAAAAGATAGTTAATTTTTGCAAAATCCTAATATTTTAGAAAATTTGATAACTTTGGCAACACTGAGTGTCTTTACTGTATTTTAAAATATAGTTAATTTTTGCAAAATCCTAATATTTCAGAAAGTTTGATAACTTTTGCAACACTGTGATTGTCTCTACCATATTTTAAAAGATACTTAAAAATGTGTATTTAACCTATTTTTATTGTTTTAGATACGAAGAACATACCAAAGAGCACAAAAAGAAAAATGATCCTATCTCGGATAAAATCTTCACAGCTAGCAAAGTAAATAATACTTTGCCAAAAGTTATACAACCCGATAAAGTTAAAAGAATAATACCCGGGGAGCCAGAAAAACCTAGAGAGGTAAATTTATTTTTGTTTGTTTATACAATAAAAACTTCATTGAGTTAGATGGTACAATCATAAATCTCTTATTATACCATCAGAAAGCTGCTACTCGCAGCTGCGTCTGATATTGTTGATAATCTACACATTAAATATAAAATTTTGTAGCAGTTTTTATTTTCTTTTTCAGATAAGACTAGAGGACTACGCATCTCCACCTGTGATAACAAAGGGCGGCTTTGACCAAAGAAATAGATATACCAATTTGCCCCAGCAACATCCCTTCCCGGCTTACCAACACGTTAAGGTTAAAGAAGAACCCAAAGACTTTATCAGTTCTCAGAGCAAGACTCAGAACCAGGCATACTTTTGTCGGAAATGTTATAAGGTATACCAAAGCTTTTTATCTATTGTTTTTATTTTAATACCAAAATCAAAGATAGTTTTTGCTTACTCACTCATTCAAAACAAAAAAAAAATGATAAATTAATTTTTACCCTAACTTTATCCTTGAATAACTTTTAAATCAGTAAATTTAACAATGTAAAGAGACTCTTTTTGTAGAACATTTAATTTCCTATGTAATGATTTGTTGTCTATTAAAAGCAAGTTGGTTCATCAGTTACAAAATTCGAAATTAAAAAAATCAAATTGTAAAATCGGATCAATGTTCAAGACAAGATTACGTGGAAACGGCTTGTCGGACGAAAATTTTCAATCAGATATTTTTTGTAGGGAATTTAATTTCCTACAAAAATATGTATTTTTTATATTTTTCAGATAAATTGTTAAAAAGATCTAAGCGAAAGCTGCACACAGATTTTAAAAATTGAAATCCGCGATGGTAGACCTCTTAATATTAAAATTAAGGGCTCAACTTTTGATGATAACTTTTTTTATTTATCTTTAATAATATTTTCAAAGTTCCATTCAAAAAAAACATCTGATTTTTTTGGACCAGTCTAGTGTTGTAAAAGGCCAGTTCAATGGATGTAAGTAAGAAGAAATTATACTATTGATAAATATTTCCGGACATTTTAATAAACACACTTGAAAAACATCAGCAAGAAGACGCATTTTAATGTCTTATTATTACCAGTACAGAGAAAACACAACGCAGAAACAACAACATGATATGCAAGACATCAAATAAGAATAAAAGTTATTTAACTCTAGAAAACTAGTCATTAATGTGTTGTTAAATTGTAGAAAAGAATTGATCGGATCGTTCGATTTCTCAAGAATAAATGAATATTAATTTTTGTTGTATAATTTCAGCATTTCTTGCTGTGTGTGGATGTCATGAAATAAAAAATATAATTTGAAAAATTCTAAATCATATTAACCATCGTATATCAACTTTAAATATATTTTTTAATCAAATTTTAATTGGGTATTATCCATATATTTCAAACAAAACAAAATCCACATAAATTTCCAAAGATGAGTCCCCAGGTCAATTTTATAAACTCAAAAGTTCGTATAAAAGAGCCAATACCGAATATCTCGGGTACGAAAACATAGGTAAAACGGAGAAGTTTAAAGGGACTGCAAAACGACTCGTGACGTCACATCGCATATAAATACAGATTGTTTACGTATCGATTTCGTCTGTTTTCAGTTGTGCTGCTGTAAAACTCGACATAACTAGTATTTTGTTTTATTTTGCGTGGCTAAATAAAGTGATTTTCGTTCGTTATGACTAGCAAAGGATTTGCCAAGGTTTCCACAAACAATTTACCCTCTGTGGATATGTTTATGGTGATGGATTATATTAAAAATGACGAACGTTTTAATTCAGCAAAAATCAGAGGTGCAAAAGCATCATTATAAGTATTTATTTTATGTGTCAAATACAATAAAAATTTTTCAATGCTTATTTAAACAAAAAATAAAATGAGTAATATACCTTATTTCTAACTTATATTAAAATGGTCTTCACAACAGAAAAATTCACTTTTTGATTTTGGCATGTTCTCGCTGCGGTAAACCATTGTTTCTTACGCTCATAATCCTCCCGAAGCACACATACAAAAATTTTGTTTGGTGTACTCACAGATGTGCTAGTGCAAAGGGGCACAAAACACCATTTATTCTGTAATTCGTACAGATTACTCATTCAAAAAGCTGTGAATGCTTCTTGATATTAACTGCAACTTAATTTTTTTCGACTGTAGCCACGTAAATAATGCCGTAATAAAATTTAACCTCGTTTAAAAGGTGACAATGTATTAAAAACACGAATGACGCTTTAATGTTTATATGCGCTGTGACGTCAGACAGCAGTGACCTTCGGAAAGCTTGTTTTGGCGCCAATTCTTAGCGTTTGAATTTTAAACGGCAGTTTTTGCTTGAAATATGTTTTAAATTTTTGTTTTTTTGAAGTTACTATACGATTTATATGCATATTTGTTATCATTTTATAGGTTTTCTAAAAAACGTGAATATACCCAATTCTCCTAAGTAAAAATTTACGTATTGCAAAAAAAAATTAATTATCATTATTAAACGAATTTAGCCTATCTTCCACAGAAATAATTTCTAATTACTGTAACCATTGTTAAAGCTTTGGCAAAAGTGTTCGTCTATATAGCAGCGTGTGAACGTATTTTCTCTCGATGGACGCCCGCTCGTCCAAACCTATTACCAAAAAGTTAGCATCTTTTTGTGCATAAATAGTAAAAACTATAATTGTCTTTGCCAAAATAAAAGTATTAATAATGGATTTTTTTACAGGTGTTCTTTAAACTGGACGAATTCAACGCTCACAGCAAAAGCTGCGATTACAACAACTATCCGCAATCGTTTAGGTCTGTGAACAGTTCGCCGAGTTCAACGCCCAATCCACCAACAGTTAAGATAAAGAAAGAGCCAGGAACGCAGGGAAGTGCAGAGAAAAGGTTCAACGGTGATATTAGTAACGCGGGTAGACCTGTGAGAAATTGCGTCAGAGATGTTGGGCCTTATAAGGTAACGTATTTATTATAAGTGTATATTAATAGAGATTTTCTGCTATTTCCAAAAAAATATATTACATTTTCAAAAAATAAAGTTCACTCGCGACCCTCGTACACAAAATTTATCGCCTTCAACCTCTGCGCAACTAGCAAAATTCCACGAAAAATATTTTAATATGTGCCTACTTACACACTAAAAAATCAGTGTGTAGTTAGGCCTACTTTTAGTTTTATGAGAGTCGGAACCGTTTTTTGAGCAATGCGGCCTATGAAACATAAATATCCGCGCTGAACCATCAACCGTAGTCGTCTCATCAACCCTCCTTCAAGCGAATTTGTGGTTTCGTCATTTTCATTGTGGTTTGCGCCGTATTAATTTCGATTGTTTTGCTTCGTGTGATTATATTTTGTAGTTGCAGAGGTTTTTTGGATTGATAAAAACCTTTATTTTAGTAATACCATGGATCATTAAAAAGAAATAAGGTTTACATTTAGGTACTCTTATTTCATTTCATAATTTAGTACATTCTTTTAAAGGATCAAAATTATTATCAATTACTGGGCAGACCAGGCAAATTTTAATATATACAGGTCCCTCTAATTGAATAAAAGAAAGAACAATTTTATGTTAAAGTTCCTTTTTGCTTTTTCTGTATTTGTTTAAAAAAAAATAGATTTTTGGCTTCTTAATCTCTTATGTAAAAAATTCCATACTTCTTATTAAATTTGTTTATGTTACCTGCATGAGGTGACACTATTTTATACAAGTTATAAATTTATAAAATATTGTATGACCCTAAAACACACATAACCAGTTCAAATTATGGCAAGTTTTCATTTTTCTTGACTCTTGCCGATTGATTTTTTGCATACAGAGGCGCTGGTTACAAATCTAAAGTAACTTTTTCCGACGTTTTATTTTTCAGATATCAATCCTTAAATACGACAATAAGATTAAACTCATTTACACTATCTTGCCCTTCTTTTATCACAAAATTGGTACATGAAACTTTCATACAATGTTTGAAATTTATTTTAAAAAATCGTGTTTTTATTTATTTTACTAAGATTTTTGCCAAAAATACAAAACTCCCAAAAATATCGACCATTTAAATAGAAGGCTGTAAAGTGGCGCCATCAATTCTTTCCATATTTAATCAGATGATGATTTAAATATTCTATAATGGTATCGTTTAATAACCAACTATTTTGTGCAAAAAATAAAAAAAAAAATAAATGTATCAGTAGTTTGAATTTGACATTTAATGATGTCAACTTTATAGATAGTAACAAAGAATTATGGAAGTCCGGACCTGACCTACTATTCATTGCGCAAACTCCGCGGGGCCGATTCCCCTATTCCCGCTGCCCTGCACGCCCAGAAAATTTTGTTCTACAGCATTGGCCTTCCATATACCTTCAAACTTCCTTGTTCTTGATGCAGTATTTTGAATGGATCTCAAATTTAGCGCTGTTCCAAATAAGATCGAATTTGCTTTACCAAAAGTTAGAGGTTCTTAATGCTTAAAAATATTATTTCTGTTCATTATTTAGTTATATTTTACACTATTTTACACGTTTTGGACCCACACAGTCCTAAAATATACCTTCCATAAGGGCGTTTACGTAAAAAAAAAATGAATAAAATAGTGTAAACTATTTCTTAATAACAAACAGACCTAGTAAACTTTCAAAATCAATATCCTTTTAACAAAACGGTCAAAAAATTCAGGTTTTTTTTACAATGTTTTTTTGCAAAAATTTAAATTTTTAAATTTTTTTGACAAACGAAAAAAAAAAAAATTTTTTTTTAAAAATTTTTTAAAAAATTTTAAATTTTTTCTTAAAAAACCCCTTTTTAAAAATTTTTAAAAAAACCCTTTTTTTTTTTAACAACCAGGATGAAGTCTACATACCAAAGCAACTACTAAACGAAACCCTTCCAGGACCACCTCAAAGTTTTATATGCCATATTTGCGGTACGCCATTCCCCACCATCTATTCCAGAAATAGTCCCCATGAAAATTTCCCAAAAAGGGGGACCAAGGGGTTTCCTGGCACTGGGGGGATAATCCCAAAGATGATGATGCAACAGGTGAGCAAACATGTAAGTTTTGTTTTTCTTTTATCGTTATAGTTATTAAACGTGTCAACGATTGAAGTGGTCTCATATGTCAAATCGACATTATTTCTACGAGCCTCAAATAGCAACAATAATTATTTCTGCCACTTCATTTGTTAACGGCATTTTTTATGCATGATTTCAGCATGTGCTTTTCTTTTAATTTCGTTTTTTTTTCTTTTCCTCTCAACATCAAAGAATATATTAAAACAGCGCTTACAGCAGCAACAGCAACACAACTTCCACATGCAAAGGGCCGCTCTGCAGCAACAGCAGCTACATCTCAAACAGAAGCAAATGATCCAGCAACAAAAACAGCAACAGCTGCAACGTCAGCAACAGCAGCAACAGACTAACTATCCACAGTTTGAGGAAGTTCGGGTAAGAATAAGATACTTAAAAAAATTTTTTATTACATCATATTATTTTTTATTTTTTTATATATATATATATATATATATATATATATATATATATATATATATAAAATTATTTTTTAAAAAAATTAAATTTAAAAAATATTAAAAATTTTTAAAATAATTATTTGGAAAAGAAAGGTTAAAAAAAAATGTTTTTGGAAAAATTTTTTAAAAAATTTTTAAAAAAAAAAAATTAAAATTAAAAAAACAACTTTAAAAGTTTTGGGGGAATTTTAAATTAAAAAAAAAAAATATTTTAAAAAAAATTTTAAAAAGGGGCCTTTTTTTTTTTTTAAAACCAAAAATTAAAAATTTTTTTAAAAAAAAAAAAAAATTTTTTAATTGGTTTTTTAAAAAAATTTTTTTTCCCCCCTAAAAAATTTAAAATTCCCCAAATTTAAAAAAAAAAAGGGGTTTTTTATTTATTAAACACCCTTAAAAATTTTTAAAAATTTCCCCCAAAAAATTTTTTTAAACCCAAGATAAAAAGGGAAAACCCCTAAAGGGAAAAACCCCCTTTGGGGAAACCAAAATTTTTGGAAAAAAACCAAAAAAAGAACAGGGTCCACAATTTCAAACATACCAGGCCCAAGTTTCGGAAATTTTTCGGGGAACCCTAAACCCCCCCCCCCCAAAAAATTTAAAAAAAACCCCCAAATTTTCCCCAAAATTTTTAAGTTATTTTAGAAAAAACCGAACCATTTTAAAACCCAAAAAAAAGGGGTTTTTTCCCCCAAAAACAACCAAAATTCAGGTTTTTTTTCCCCCCGGAAAAAACCTTTAAATTTTTTAAAAAGCCCCCATAAAAAGGTCCCTTGCTCCCAGCCCGAAAAAAAAACCCCCAAAAAAATTAAGGAACCAGAAGGGTTTTTGTACAAAAAAGGTTGCCGAAAATTTAAAAAAATTTAAGGAAAAAAAAAAAAAATCGTACCAAAAACTCCAAATGTTTTTTTTTTTTTCGAAAAGTCCCATTTTTTTTTCCAAAAAAAAAAAAAAAATGGGGAAAAGGTTTTTCCGGTTCCCGGGTCCGTTTTAAAAAAGGGGGGTTGGGGTTAGGCACCTAAAGCCCCAATTTTCTAATTTCCCCCTCCCGGTTTTAAAAGGGGGGCTGTACTTTTTGGATGATTAAGGGAAAGGATTTTTTAAATAAATTTTTTTTTTTTAGAAAAAAAAAATAAAGGTTACTTTCAAAATTTTGGGTTTTTGGGTTTCCAAATTTGGGGGGGAAAATTGGGGCCTTCCCCTTTAAAAAATTTAATTTTTCCCCAATTTTTATGGGGAAAAAATTTTAAAAAAAATTTTAAAAAAAAAATTTAAAAAACCTTTTAAAAATTTTTTAAAAATTTTTAAAAAAACCCCCTTTTTTTAAAACCCTTTTTTTTTTAAATCAATAAAAAATTTTTTAAAAAATTTAAAATTTTAATTAAAAAAAAAAACAAAAATTTAAAAAAAAAAAAACTTTATTGGTAAAAAAAAATTTTTTTAAAACAAAAAAAAAATTTAAAAATTTGGGAAAAAAAAAAAAAATTAAAAAATTTTAAATAAAAGTCTAAAAATTTTTTTATTAAAAAATTTTAAAAAAGAGTTAAATTTTTGGGATGGGGGCCCCTTTTTAAATTTCATTGTTTGCCCAAAAATTTTTGGGGTTCCCCCCAAAAAACCAAAAATTCTTTTTAAAAATTGGCCCTTTTTTTTTCAAGGAAAAACCTTTTTTTAAGGGGGAAAAACCCCCAAAATTAAAAAAGAAAATTTTTTTTTAAAAAAATTTTTTCCCCCCAAATTTTTTTAAAAAATTTTTAAAATTTTTTTAAAAATTTTTAAATTTCTTAAAAAATTAAAAAAAAAATAAAAATTTTTTATTAAATTTTTTGGCAAAAGTTCTGAGGGCCTTGGGAAAAACTCCCTAATTAAAAGGGGGAACCAAAAAAAATTTAAAAAACAAATTTTTTTTGAATTTTTAAAAATTCAAAAAATTTTAAAAATTTTTTCAAATTTTTAAAACCCCCCAAAAAATTTCCCCCCAACCCCTTTTGGCAAATTTACAAAAGGCCCCGGGGAAAATTTTTCCCCCCTTTTTTTTAAAGGGGGCAAAATTTACAATTAAAATTTAAAAATAAAAAAAATTAAAAAAAATTTTATTTGGGAAAAATTTTTTAAAATTTTTTTTTTAAAACAAAAATTTTATTTTTTTTTAGATTTTTTAATAAAAAGGAAAAAATTTAATTTTTTAAAAAAAAAAATTATTAAAATAAAAAAAACAAAATTTTTTTTTGGTTTTTTTTGAAAATTAAACCCCTTTAAAAAAATTTTAATTTCAAATTTTTCCATAAAATTTTTTTTTAACCTCAAAATAAAAATTTTAAAAAAAAATTTTTTTTGCTTCCCCCAAATTTTTCATTTTGATTAAACAGTTTATCGTGAACCACCCCAAATCCTGTTAGTTAAAATTTATTTGTAACCCGGGGTACTGATTTAAGGACCAATGGCATACGTTTTTTTCAGTTGTTTTTGCCTTCATCATTCTTAAATTAAAATGGACGATATTTTAATTTTTCGAAACCATTTGTAGTATTCTAAGTTACAACCACGAAGTATAGATATACAGGGAGTCCAAACATAATGTTAAAAGAATGGCTACAATTTCAGGGCCAGAGCGCGCTACTTTTCAAGACGTACTCATTTAAAGTGCTGCGCGGAAAGTCTTATCTTTGTTTCTTGGACGTTAATAAATCCAATTATTTATTAAATAGAATTATATGATTAATAAACAAAAAGAAAAGTCTATAATATACGATTGTACTTTTTTTTTTTTTTTTTTTTTTAATAAAAACCCGACAAAAATATTTTTTACTTTAATTTTAAAAAAAAACCTTAAGAAATTACTTTAACAAAATTTATTATTTTAAAAAAAAAAACGTTTAAAACCAAAACCTTAAAAAGTAAAAACAAATCATTATCAAATTGGAATTTTTTTTAAATCATAGTTTCAATTTAAAAAGTGAAGACCTGAAAGTACCCAAAGCTGTAAATAAATCTGTACATTTTTTATTTGTGGCGCAATTCTTAGGTCTTCGCGGATGCTTTCGAGCGAGAAAAGTTTATCACGATTCCGAGGGGAACCCTAAAATGGCCCCCAAAAGTCCCGAAATGCGTTTCCCGCGAATATCTGCCAAAATATGCGAATTAGAGAATTTTTGTTCGGACAAAAAATGAAGATCACCTCGAAATCTACAAAAATGGTCCTTACCATTTTTTTTGCAACACCAATATTTTTCGCAAAAATGGCCGCCGAAAAATCCATAACATTCCACAGTGGAATATCGATAAATTAATAAGATACTCTCAAAATACTGTGAAAAAAAACTGACTGCTTTTTTTAATATTTTAGAAAAATCAGAATGGACCCAAACTCATATGCAATGATGGGGACAGGTTTTCACATTCCGATGAACTTTAAATGAATAAAAAATGTACATTATTGCCCGAGTAATGGAACAATTCGTCCGCCCGCTTACAAGTGAGAGCGGCAGCTGAAATAAGGGGACTTTTGAGTCCCCTTATCTCAAAAACTATCAATTTTTCGAAAAAAATTATAAGGACCATTTCTGTAGATTACAACGCGATCTTCATTGTTTGTCTAAACAAAAATTCTCCAATTCACATATTTTGGCAGATATTAGCGGAAAATCCATTTTTTGGGCCTTGAGGGGCTATTTTCAGCCCTTTCCCACCTGTTAATGTTGATAAATAATAAACTAACCACAAGGGAAAACTGTACAGATTTAATTCATGTACTGGACTACCAATAAAAAACCTTAATTACATTTTTCAGTAGTTACAATTATAAAATTAATTTTAAAAAAATGTACTCTTAATTATTTACAAATATTTTTGAGGTTACTTACTTTCGGTGCTTTAAATAAGGCTTTTTTTCACTACCTTTTCGACCACTCATATACAGGGTCTTTGATTATATTTACGTGGCTTCTTGGGCCTTTATTTTTAAAGACAGAAAAAAATGTTTTAAATAAAAATTGTAGGATTTTTTCCATATTATCTTTTGAAATTATCAGTAAAAAAATATCGCACTAAAAAAATGGAAAAATATAGGACTTCAACTTTTTTAAATGAAACACCCTGTATATTATGCGCTACAACGAAAGATCTTTTTTTTCTGATTTCAAATATATATATACGTTGATGATATTTGGATGAACCATTTTTGAGATATTTTAGGTTAAATTATTAATAAATTACTAAAAAGTTTCATATTAGTATCAAGAAAGCCATGGAAACAATAGAATTGTTATGTTGCTGAATTTGGTGAGGGTTTTCTCTGGACCCATAATGTTTATTTTTGTGATTAAACATTCCTGCTAAAGTGAAGGAAGACTTGTCGGTGAATAGAATTTTATTTAAAAACTTTGGATCCTGCTGCATAAACCTAGCTATTTCGAATGCACACTTAAGTCGGTCCTGCATGTTTTGTTCAGGAAGGTTCTGAACGGACATAAATTTATAAGAATAAAATTTGTAAAATTTTAAGGTTAAATAAATTTTATAATCTGTTTTATTAAGCTCAGATGCCGCATCCGAGATTGATATTTCAGGATTTTCTAAAATTATTAAAAGTATTTAGTGCAAGTCCAATAGAAAAAGTGTAATAATTATCCTGAAAAAACGAGGATATTCAAAACCTTGTATTCATGTCGTGCTGCAGTCCTTTTCTTCATTTAAAAGCTTTTTCGTTCAATAAATTTCCCATTATGTATTTAATAGTATCTATAGATGGTACCCGTTGTTAAGGGTATAATAAGTAATATTCCTTTATTCGTCAATTATTATTGTTACCATAAAAAAGACGAAAATAGAATTTTGTTCTTTTAATAGCCATCGACAAAAAAAATACAAACTACTTTAATAATTAAATGATAAATTTCAACTTTTTACAATATCAATATTAATGATTTTTTTTTCAATTTATTTATATTTTAGGCTTAAATATCTCAAAAATGGTTCATCCAAATATCATTAATGTATATATATATTTGAAATCAGAAAAAAAAGATCTATTATTGTAGCTCATAATATACAGGGTGTTCCATTTAAAAAAGTTAAAGTTGCCTATATTTTTCCATTTTTTTATTGCGATATTTTACTGATAATTTCAAAAGATAATATGGAAAAAAACGTACAACTTTTATAAAAAACATTTTTTTCTTTTTTTAAAAATAAAGGCTCCAGAAGCCACGTAAATATAATCAAAGACCCTGTACACAGAAATTGCACAGCATCGTCCCATTTTAAAATTAATCACTTAAAAATATGGAAACAATTACCATTTATTTTTATTTCATTAGATTAATCTACCACATTTTAAGGAGTAATGGTAACAGTACGTCATCGGTTTTAGCGCTTCAAGTGACAGAAAAGTGTATCATTATCTGGACTCCTTGTATATCTATACTTCGTGGTTACAACCTCTGCTTATCTTATCCTGAAAAGATGACTTTATGATTTTATAAAAAACAAAGACAGTTTTAACAAAAAATGTACATAGTTAAATTTAAGTATTTATTTTTATTCAGATTCCAAAAAGATTTTTTTAGGTTTGTAACGAAAATGATACCTAATATTGAGTTCTTATAGGCTTTTTGTAGGAGTAAAACAAGTATACTAAAATTTTCTTCAGGAAAAAGAAAAGACTGATTTTTAACGTTTTGACGCAAAGGATAGAGAAGTATTATGGAAAAAGTTTATTATTAAATATATGAATATAAGAAATATTAAGGGTTCCAAAAATCCCATGATATGGGATTTTTTTTTGGATTATTCAGATCAAAAATTAATGTCCGCCATTATAAACAAAATGTTTAATTTGTAAAATAAATTTAATAAACCAAATTTTAGCCCATTATTATTTTTTTTATTTATATGTTCCTTTTTTTTACTTTAAAGATAGTTGACGTTTATATAATTGATGTTTTTAGTTTGGTAAATAATTGAAATTAGGTTTTTAGAATATCTTAGCACTTTTTAAATATGTGTTTCAACAGTTTGCAAAATATACAATATTATTTAAAATATTTTTTTTAATATATTTATATATATATATATATATATATATATATATATATATATATATATATATATATATATATGTATATGCGAACATAATTAAATTTTGGGTTTTCCAATTCTAAAACCAATAATAATTTTGGGTTATCTAACTTCCGTCTGTTTTCTAGTGGGATTTTTGGTTAGGACTTGGGGTGCGGTGATAAATTCGGAAGAATTTCTGTCCAGTTTAGTTGTTTACCTTTTTATTTTAGAAGAATAGGTTTTAGGAAGGGATATTTCAAACCCTTCGATCGTTTTTACGAAAATTTAAAATTAGTTTTTACAGACCCGGTTTTGCTTAAAAACCAAAATTTTTCCAAAAAATAAAATAATTTTTCAAATAAGTAATGGAACGTAGAAGATATTTTTAAGAAAATAATTTAATGTGATTCATAGAATAAAAAAGAAAAACTTTTTCAAGTTATAAAGATTATCAAATAAACCACCTTTTTCCAAACAAAACCAAGATTTCTAAAAACGCCTTCAATTTGCTAGAATGTTAAGGGAATAATCCTAAATTCCCAATTTTAACCGTAGATTATTTTGGCCCTATTCTCCTGGAAACCATAAATTTATGATTTTAGTGACCTTACAGAAAAAAATCGTTGGGTGAGACCATAAGGAAAATGTCGAATTCAACAGTAAAAAAATGTTTCTTTATTTTCTTGTTTTTTTATTTCCATTACAGTTTCAAAAAATTGCCTTGTCTAAAATGATCATCAGGGAAAATTTCATTGGTTTTTCTTACTTTGTAGGATCGGTATCAATTTTTTTCAGCACTCTTTCCACTGATCTTCTCTCAAAAAAAACCTGTTGGAAATTGTATTAATGGAAACTGTAGGATTTTTAATAACACTTGCCACTACCATAATTTCTTTCATTTCCTTTTGTTGTTTTTTTTTGAGGCACTATCATGTTTATGTTTTTTGGAGTTAAACAACCAAATGTCAGAAAGTTTTTTAATGACTCGGTAAATAGTGGAAATCGTGGGAGTCCGCCTGGTTAGAAATAAATTAATTAATAATTCCCCAATTCCCCAACAGGATTTCCCCGGATTCCATTTAATAATTTGAATTTGTCTTCCAGTTCGTAAACATCCATTATTAATAACTATTATTAAAAAAAAACTTTTTGGTCCAAATAATCGACACAGTACAACTATTGCTGTTTTCTAATTATAACCCTATCAAAATTAAACATTAAAGTTATTCGTTGAAAACTCATTTTGGCATCTATTTTAATAGTAATACCAACAAATAAAAGTGAGGTGGCTATGCAAAACAATTTATTGAATTGGAGTTTATTTAACTTACAAAATCTTATTTTGACGCATTATAAAAATTTGAGCAAATTATTATTATTTATTAATTAAATTAAATTAATTTAAGAAAAAAACCCTTTTAAAGTTAAATAACATTATTTTTAATTTTAAATACTTTTGGCTAATATTTAGATAAATTAAACCAATTTCTAGGTAATAATTAATGTTATTAGGAAATTCTAATGTCAATAAATTGTTTTTCATAGCCACCTATCATTTTTATTCAATGGTGTTACTATTAAAATACATGCAAAAGTGAGTTTCGATTTGGTTATAATTAGAAAAATGTTCCTTTTTTAATTCTGCATCTAACGATCTAAAAATATACAGGGGCTCATATTTAAAATAAGAAAAATAACGTGCTTTCAAATTTGAAGAGTTTGACACTAAATTTTGGACACCCTTACAGTTCGAATTAACCAAACATGACCTAAAAATTAATATTCGTTACTTAAAGTTCCTTGTTTAATTCTATTATTCAAGCAATTGGTATTTATATTCAATTTTAAATTCAATGGTGCAAATCAGTTTTTTTATATTTTATTATTTTTCTCTGAAATTACTGAACCGTGGACAAAGGGGAATTAATAACCAAGAGGTACCTAAATATACAAAAAAAAACACAGTGTTCCATTTTAAAATATGCACTATCTGACGTCACACTTTTTTGTGACCCCTTTTTAAAACCCAAAAATTTTTTTTAGATATTAGAGATTAAAAATATATTTGGTGCACCACCAAATATTGTTTCTCTAAAAAGTGTACTGTGCATCAAAAGGTTTGGGAATCCCTGGTCTATAGTATTAAAATAAAACATTAAGAATGAAAAAATAATATATTAAATCACAAATTCTTAAAAATACTAAAAACAAATTCAATTTATTAGGTATTTCAATATAAACAGTAAAATTTAAAAATTTGAGATAAATAAAAAACATATATAGAATTAGTGCAAACAAAACATTTTAAGGGCATAATTTAATTTATATTAATAATATTTTCAAAATAAAATATTTTAAAATTCTTTTATACATCAAACTCATTTATAACAAATATCTGCCTTCATGATACGGAAAAACCTAAATAAAAATGTGTTTAGTACACTAAATTTTTATTAAAAGTATTGGTAAATATACAGGGTGTCCCAAAAACAGAGTTTTCATTGTTAAGTACGTTTTTTTAGATGGAACGCCCTATATATTTTGCCAAATTTTGACTCTACATTCAATTCTACATTAAAATTGTCAAATACACTACTACGTCAATTATTGCTGGTTTTTGAGATAAGTAACTAATAAAGGAACTAAATTGGTCACTCTGACAGTAAAAGTATTATTTTGAAATAATTATGACAGAAAATAGTACTAAAAAACAGCCAGCAGTTTAAACATTTACTATAGGATGTTATGTTAATTGTTTTTATTCTTTAATCGTTTTTAATTAATAATTACATGAGTAAATCAGATAGGTTGTTATCTCAAAAACCAGCAACAATTGTCGTATAGTGTAATATATATTTTTAATGTAGAATTAAATAGAGTGAAAATTTGTCAAAATATACAGGGCGTTCCATTAAAAAAAACGTACTTAACAATGAAAACCCTGTTTTCGGGACACCCTGTATAATTACCAATACTGGTAATAAAATTAGCATTAGCAAACAAACATTTTTTATTTTAAGTTTTTCTTTGTATCATGTACAGGAGAAGAGATATTTAGTGTATAAATAGAATTGGGACACCCTGTATACAGTATTTCAACATCATATTGAATTATTTTTTTTAAGTTTGTTCCATTTAGTTCCCAGCTTTTTAGCTGATAATGTAAAATCACTAAACTTGATATTTTACATTAAAAATACAGAGTTGACAAAAATACCGACCGAAATTAGAGAAAAAATTTAGATAACTAAATACAGCTATTTTGTTATTGTTAACAATGTTACTCCCTAAAACAACCTCCACAACTCCTCAAACTCTTCACTAAGTCTTTGTATAATCTCCCAATTGTTTGTCAAAATAAGAGCCTCAAAATTCTTGCAAAAGGCCTGAGCAGTAAGGTTGACACTTCCGAAAAATCCTTTGGCACTCTCTCGGTCCGTTTCGTCAATTAGACAGAATTTATGATGCATCATTTCATCTCCACTAGGTGGACTTTTAAATGGAATACCTTTACATTAAAGAGGAGAGAATATAACTTTAGTTTTTTAACAATATAATAATTTATTTATACAGGGTGTCCCAGAATATGTGGGCAATCTTTGGAATCTAATAGAAAACCTAAAAATATTATACAGTTCCTCATAAACTTTTTTCCTATGACCCTCCCTACGGAGATACAGGTACATAACGGACGACCCTGAAATCGTTTTTTTTAATAACTTTTAAGATACTAGGTGTAATTTAATATTTTTTTAATATGATGGTTATGAGATAAGTCTTCTTTAAATGAACCCATTAAATCGTATTGGGCCTATTTAGTTTGCCAGGGACGGACTAGCTCTGACACAATAATAGCAATTTTTTTACACCCTGTATGATAAAGGCTCAACAATATTAATTTTGGATAGCTTTAACCTTAAACTAAAAAAAAGGTATTTTTGATTGACATCGATAAAATCAACTGTTTAAAAGAAATAAAATATCATGGTTGGTAATTTTTTTTACATTATACAGGGTGTTTTCTAATTGTACAACAATACAACAATTTCTGGGTCCATTTTAAAAAGAAAACTTTATATGAATGTATATCCTAAACGTCTTAACTTTTGAGATACAGGGTGGTAATTTTTTTTAAAATAAATCATTTATTTTTAATATATGTATTACCACTTTAGATATTTTAATCAAATTTGGCATGCATGTACTATGTATTAAGAAGCATTTGTTAGTGTACCACACTTTTTTTATTTGCCAAAATAGGCAGGTTAAATTCAGTACGAACGCCACTGGTGGAAATAAAAAAAAATGTGGTACACTAAAAAATGCTTCTTGATACATAGTACATGTATGCCAAATCTTATTAAAATATCTAAAGTGGTATTACAGATATTAATAATAAATGATTTATTTTTGAAAATTTTACCCTCCTGTAGGTATCTTAAAAGTTAAGACGTTTAGGAATATGTTCATATAAAGTTTTCTTCTTAAAATGGACTCAAAAATTGTTTCCCTAAATATTGACGTACTATTAGAAAACACCCTGTATAATGTAAAAAAAATTACCAACCATGATATTTTATTTCTCGTTAAATTACGCCTAGTATTTTAAAAGTTATTTAAACAAAAACAATTTCCAGGAGCGTCCGTTTTGTACCTGTATCTCCTTAGGGGAGAGTCATAGGAAAAAAGTTTATGGGAACTTGTCAAAATATTTGTAGGTTTTCTATTAGATTCCGAGAGATTGCCCACATATTCTGGGACATCCTGTATATTGTTATAAATGGAGTAAATTAACCATAACTTACCATTTTTTTCAAAGAAATGCAAATTAGACTGAGATGGTGTCGCCTTTCCCATAGTTTTATCAGTGATGATCCGTACTTTAACTCCTCTTCGACTAGCTTTAACAAGCTCGTTGGACACTTGCTTTAGGGTTATCATATAAACACACATACATATACTCTTTTAGCACTTCCTATATAATGTAACAGTGTCTCTAGTTGCGTGTAAGAGCAATGTTCACCACAATCCTGTTTGTTGATCAGATGGGGCTTACAATAAAAGTTCTTTAAATCAAAGAAAATGCACTGGTAGTAACTGGTATCATCGTTTTCTCTGAGTTTTAAGGTGAGTTTATCGTATTTCCTTTTTAAAAAATAGCGTAAGATAAAAGGAAAGTCGCAAAAGTAAGAAAAATGATATTGGAACGATCTTCGACATTTTTGTAAGGTTAGGATATTGGTAAAGGACATTGAGGTTATGTTATGTTGTCACAACAAAGCATGGAGACTAAAGATAAGGAGGACCATCTCTTATGGCTGTTTAGCTCAAAAAGTGGCACCAGAATAGCATTAAATAAAGAGGCACTGGTGTAGCAGTGGATAAAGTGTGAACCAAGCATTCCCAAACTGTTTATATTAAAGTTAAAAAAAAGCCCTAATGGATTTTTAAAATATTTATTAGAAGTAAAAATTTTTTAAACAATAACATTAATTAAATTTTTTAAAAAACTTAACAGCTCTTGTACTATATAAAATTAATTTAAAAACTACCAAAAAATATATTTTTTAACTGTATTTTAAGCCTACTTGAAACAATTAATAAATTATTTAAGGGTTATACCAAAATATAGGAAACATTAGATGAATATTTTATGTTGAGTGCTCAAAAGAATTATTTCAGGATGTAATTTTGTACAAAATTTTATTCGATCACAACCGAATTTGGCACACGCGTAAGTCTTAATTTAATCACCCTGTATATTTTTCGAAAACCAAGAATCATTATGAATACGACTTGACAAATTAAAAAAATAAATTTTTAAGAGGTCCAATAGCAAAAAGCCAGTTCTGGTACCAAAAAGTGATTCCTTGGTCAGTATAGTATTTATAATATTCACAATAAAATTTTATTTTTCAAAAAACTTAACAATTTTTTTCCTAAATAAGTCTAAAAATAATCTATCTTATTAAAATCTTTATAAAAATTTGAATATTTTCTATTTTTCTTATATGTCCATATAAGTGCTGGTAATATCTTGAATTACAATTTGACTGAGGCCATCGGGAGTATTTGACAATTCTGTAGAGGTTTGAGATTCGTTTTGTAAAACCTATAACATAAATTTCCATGTAAAGACCCCATGGCAATTTTTATACGTAAAGACAGTGTTGCCAGATGAGATAAAGCAGAAATCGTGAAATACAATGACAAAAAATCGTAAGAAATCGTGTGGAGAGTGGTGAGAGATTACAAATTACTTAATAATATTGTTAAAAAAGAAAACACAATGACAATATTTAAACATTTATTAAACTTTGTCTTTCTTCACCAATTCAAAATATTAAAACAAATCGGGAAAAATTTTAAAATTTCTGGTTATTAAAATGTGGGCCCTTTTTATGTGTTCAAAAAGAAGGAAAAATATTATTTCAAATTTTTACCTTTTAACATTTTAAAAAAAAGTTTTTATTTACTTTTTTTTTAATCCGGTTTTTAAACTTTTTAAAAACTTTATTTTGTTTTTTATTTTTTAATTTTTAAAATTTAAAAAGGAAAAAAATTAAAATTTTTTAAAAAATTTTAAAAAAAGTTCAAATTTGGTAGGGCCCCAACTTTTTAAAATTTGGCTTTTTTGGGGGTTGTAAAAACAAAATTTTTTTATAAAACCCCAAAACTTTTTTATTTTTCAGAAATTTATAATTTATTTAGAAAGGGGAATTTTAAATTTTTAAAAAAAGAAATAAAAAAATAGACTTTTTTAAATTTTCCAAAGTAAAAACAGATGAACCCCCCCCCCCCCCCCCCCCCCCCCCCCCCCCCCCCAATTACAATAATATTGTTAAAAGAAAACACAATGACAATATTTAAACATTTATTAAACTTAATGTAACTTTCGTTACACCAATTCAATATTAAACACCAAATAAACATGGTAACATATATTTTCAAAATGTTGGCATAGCGTAATCTAGGCAATAGGCACTACTACTTATGCTCAGTCCTCAGAATCGTTTGAGTCAGTATTATCCTTTTTGTCACTACTACCTAACTTTCGTATCATGTTGTTATTGATAGAAAAATCAGAACAATTTTTGTCGCCAATTAAACTTTTTCTAAATAAAATACTTTCGATGGTGTTGACTTATGTAAAATTTACGATACGAGACAGGACTGCATGAAAATGTAAACAAATAAATTGTAAGCCACCTTACTAATCAACGGGAATCCATGTCGTTCTGCTCGATAACCGTTTGTAGGCGACGGGGATTCCCAGGTCGTTTCTTTTGATATGCCATTGTTATTATTCCCTTCAGGAACGAAATAAATTAATAATTCAAATGCAATATTTAATTTTAAAATGATTTATTTAAAAATCGTTAGAATTGCTACCTTATTCGTAAGATCGTGAAATCGGAACCAAAATCGTGTAATCTTACGAATAATCGTGAGATCTGGCATCACTGCGTAAAGACATCTCACAGATGATCCAATATTAGACAAAGAAAGATACACAGACCCCAAGCGTGATAAACCTAACAAGGAGTGCTCGATCCCATTTAAGCCAATATACACCAATTTAAATGTCAATTCGGTATTTGTGACGTAATCCGTTTGCCTGTTTGTTTTGTTTACAAGTAATATAAAGTCTTAATTTTTTAAAATAATATACATTACAGTTTTAATAGTAATTGCATATCCAAAATATTTTTTAAAAGTTGAATATTTAACAAAAATTTATAAAATAAATCTACCTTCTGGGCAAAAGGCAAACGGGTGACGTCCAAACATGACCTATATCTGTGGACAAATAGTAAATCAGACTCCTGTTAAGTTTACCACCCTTGCACAGACCCACGGGAAATTCAAGGTTTTCGAATTCATTTAAGCTCATATACACCAAATTTAAACGTCAATTCGATAATTATGACGTAATCGTTTTCCCTGTTGTTTTGTTTACAAGTTGTGATTCACATCGCATTGGAAGCTTTTTTCGTGTTTTTGGATATATTTTTAGCTTTAGTGGTGATGTATTACCCGGATAAAGTCTTAATTTTATCAAATGGTATAAAATATAGATCTAATAGTAGGTGTACATACAAATTACTTTTTAAAAGTTGAATATTTAAACACAAATTAATAAAATAAATCTACATTTTGGGAAAAACGGTGACGTCACAAACATAACCTATTATATCTGTGGATAAACAGACTCCTGTAAGTCTACCACCCTTGCACAGACCCGACGTCCCATTCATATCCACGAAATAAAAAATGGCTAGTTATCAGAATGACCCTATATTTTCTTAGTTCCCTGAAATGGAAATAAAACATTCAGATTAAGGGAAAAATGACGGGAATCCACGGCAATCCACTGTTATTAGAGAGCTTTAGATCTCGCTTTAGCGGGTCGTTAAGTTAATAAAGGGTGTAAAATATATATTTTTTTAATCACAACTTACAATTCTTGTAAGCTCTAGTAAGTGCGGGTCTGCGTGTGCGTGAGCGACTTACCTGCATACTAATGACTGGATCATTCAAAATCAAAATCTCCTTGGGGTTTCCCACATTTTTAAAGCCTTTGTTGGAATCTGTAGCTGCAGGGATGTCATAGTTAAACTCCATTGTATGTACTAAAATCGTCACACAAAATATTTATTAGAAATAAAAAAAACTGAATAATAAAATACAGGGTGCACAAAAAGTATATTTATATGTATTTAGTATAAATTTTTAAAAAATATAGTGGATACAATTTGTATTTGAAAAATGACCATGGAGAGTAAAGATAAGGAGGACCATCTCCTATGGCTGTTTGATTTAAAAAGTGGCCCCAGAATAGCATTAAATAAAGAGGCGCTGGTGTAGCGGTGGGTATGGTGTGAACTCAAGGGTAATAAACTTAACAAGGAGTGCTCGATCCCATTTAAGCCCATATACGGCAATTTAAATGTCAATTCGGTATTTGTGACGTAATCCGTTTGCCTGTTGTTTTGTTTACAAGTAGTATAAAGTCTTAATTTTTTAAAATGTTATACATTACAGATCTAATTGGTTAGTGCATATCCAAAATAGTTTTTAAAAGTTGAATATTTAACAAAAATTAATAAAATAAAGCTACCTTCTGGGCAAAATGGGCAAACGGGTGACGTCCAAACATAACCTATATCTGCGGACAAATAGTAAAAATCGAGCACTCCTTGTTAAGTTTACCACCCTTGGTGTGAACATGACCGCAATGTATAAAGTGAGGTTTAAAAACGGTCCTCTGGAACACAACGCCATCTTAATTTACTGCGATTTGAGGGCCGTTTTTGTAACACAGAGATGGTCCTCCTTATCTTTAGTCTCCATGGCTTATTATACAGGGTATGAAAAATTTTGGTAAACTACAATAAATCTAGAGATCAGTTTTAAAACTTACTACCCAAATTTTTCTGAAACTCATTTTCAGTCATGATCTTGCCACTTTGATCGATAAATTCAATTTCTGCGTCTGTCACGCTCGCCATAAGATTGTCAAGCTTGTCGTCGAATACCAGGGCGTCAATTCCAGTAACATGTTCTGAGAAAAAATTTTATGTGGAATAATTCAAAAATTTATATTGATTTAACTTAAATCAGGATTTTCGTATCAATTTGTAACAGCCTTTAGTTTTAAAGTCGTTGGATAACCCATAAAATTACCTGAAGATTTATTTGCATTAATGTTATCATTTCCTTCAGCTCTATCCCCAAGAACATTGGCGGTTAAAGAGGAACTGTACACGAAGCTATCGGTATGCAAATCAGATATGTTGCCACCTCTTTCGTCTACTATCTCCCCTGGTCCAGGACTGACAACATTCATCGAGAAGGGACCATTGCCACCTCCGGTCTTCTGGATAACCGTAGCAACCACTGGAACCTTGATTTGAACGATACATCCGGACTTTGGAGGAGCTAAAATTAAAAACAGAGGATCAATGTTGCTGATCACGTATATTTTTGACAGGTCTCCCACCTTTATTTTCTTTGTTCGCCCCATCGTTCGCAGTATTCTCGGCAATTTTCGGCCTGATCGAAATGTGTCCGTATTTCTTCAAGTCTTCGGCGGTTGCAGGCACCAGCATCTGTTTATCGCCGGCCGGAAGCACCCGAACGAGAACGGGAATACCAGAGAGCGGTCGGAGAAGCGCGAACGGCGTCTCGCCTGATTCCGTAGCCAGCTTCATTGCGTCGGTTTTGATCGGGTCCACAATGATTGCGTTCGAGTAGCTGCCAAAAGTTTTTTGGTAATTAACTTATTACAGAATCTTTGAAATATTTTGTAGACTTACTCTAAATTCCCTTTTTCCACGCCTATGCTGACCATGCCGTGTTTAAACTGTTCGTGCTGCCTTAAGTTGATCCGTTTTAAAAAATCTTCACCGCATACCTTACATGTGTATCTTGGAATTATGTCGCTTTGATTTTGATGGGCCTACATAAAACAGGTAAAATACATAGTAAAAAAGAGCTATTTTTCTTTTGCCACGTTGCCAGTCATCTAAAATAATCCTGATTTTTACCTTCAGCTTGTGACACATCAAATTTGACATCTGGTTAAATCCCTTTTCGCAAATATCACATCTGTATGGCCGTTCATTAGTGTGCGTGAATATATGGTTCCGCAAATTTCCTACATAATTAAAAAAAAACGAGTTTTTATCCAAAAACAGCACAAAATACTTTCTGAAATCTATAAAGATATTTTGATACGTTACACCCTAATATGACACCCTACAAAAGACATTTTATCAGGTAATAGCCTCCACTCTAACCAGACATATGTTCCAGTGATTTTTTTTTAAAGAAACGTAAAGAAAAAGAAACGAAGTACATATTTAAATTTAGTTGTACAGTCGATAATGAAACCATGATAACTTACCTTTTTGATGAAACGCCTTGTTACACATGTGACATCGATGGGGTTTTATGCCGGTATGCGTTTTTCTATGGAAATCAAAGTGGACACCCTGTTGAAATTTTAGTGCACACTTCGCAGATATAGGGGCGTTCGGAAGAGTGTATGGCTCTGTGTTGCGATAGAGTCGACATCTGGCGAAAAGCTATTAAAAGATTGTTCCTTTTTTATTTAACTTAAATTGATGCGCATGCGCTTTTAGATTTTTTTTTATTATAGTTTTGGTTAAAAAAGCTAAGATTTTCACATTAATGTCAGAGACGTCTAAAAAGGATTACAAAGGCGTAGAAGGACCACACCAATTTTTATTTTTATTTTCAGTACAAATTCCGACTAATATCCTGGAATTTCGACATATATCTCGGAATTCCGAATATAATCGGAATTCCGACTTAGATCTCGGAATTCCGACTTTTATCTTGAATTCCGAGATTAAGTCGGAATTCCGAGATATAAGTCGGAATTCCAGATATAAGTCGGAATTCCGAATATAATCGGAATTCCGAATAATCGGAATTCCAGATATAAGTCCGGAATTCCTAGATATAGTCGAATTCCGAGATATATCAATTCGAGATTAAGTCAATTCCGAGATATAGTCGGAATTCCGAGATATAAAGTCGGAATTCCGAGATTAAGTCGAATTCCGAGATATAAGTCGAAATTCCGAGATATAAGTCGGAATTCCGAGATATAAGTCGGAATTCCGAGATATAAGTCGGAATTCCGAGATATAAGTCGGAATTCCGAGATATAAGTCGGAATTCCGAGATATAAGTCGGAATTCCGAGATATAAGTCGGAATTCCAAGATATTAGTCGGAATTCCGAGATAGACGTCGGAATTCCAAGATATTAGTCGGAATTCCGAGATATAAGTCGGAATTCCGAGAAATCAGTCGGAATTCCGAGATCTAAGTCGGAATTTCGAGATAAAAACCGGAATGCCAAGATCTAAGTCGGAACTTGTACTGAAAATAAAAATAAAAATTGGTGTGGCCCTTCTACGCCTTCGTAAAAGGATAAGCTACAGATAGTTTTATGTATGAAAAAAATGAGGAGAATTTTGAAGATCCTTTTAAATAAAAACTTACATTTTCCACATGTTGGGCAGTGAAATTTCCTTTCGTCTGTGTGAGTTGGTAGATGCCGCATAAGGGTATATTGATGCCCGAACTCTCTACCACCTAAGAATTACATTTATATACAGAATGTTATACAGGTTCGTATTCAAAAAACATTTGGCAAAAGTCTTTTATAGGTATAAAGGATATTTTTAGCCAATAAAAAAATATGTGCAAGTGGTTGTACAAGCTGCTTTCTATGGTTGTCAAGCAGTTTTAAGGTGGGTTTCCACTGCCTCATTTTAAAGCTCCGCCTTATTAGCCAAATTAGTTTTTGGTAAATATTCTTCAAATTAATAGTATATTATTCAATGAGCATGTAATTATAGCTATTACTCACGATGATGAAGTTTGCGAGTGACGTAATTCATGCGAGTAGAATAATATACTTTTTCTACGACTTTTCCTAGGTATTTATTGAACGAACGAAAACTTTTAATATATTCTATAAATCAAAATATGGCGTCAGTTGTAAATAACATTGGTTGTCATAGTACCGTGAAACAGATGTCAACCAGCAATTTTTCTGTCAGGCAAAGCACGCTATTATTTTTATACACTATCTTATAAGGTCACAGGATTGTGAAAGATGATTTTTTTTTACATAAATGAAATTTGTTAATAATTCTTATTATTTTCGATATTGACAATTATTAAAGGTCGACTTTTTGAAACTTAGATATGTTAGACAGTGCTTATTGACTCTTAAAGACGTGTATACGTGCGTTTGATGCTACTATGTAGAGGTCATCGAACCCGTGAGTAATAACCAGTGAGTAATGGATCATTACTCACTGGTAGGTAATAAGTGTTATTATCTAATCAAAATTAGTTAATAATAAGCATATTATTAAACAGTCGTAGAAAAAATATGTTATTTTGAGATCAGTATAAACCGATTTGTTTCAAATTAGAAATTAAAAGAATCGGATCCTTTCAAAATGGAATCGATTCGGGATCATTTTAAAATTATTTAACGAATCCAGATCACGGATCATATTTTTAAAAAGCAATCGATTCCAGCCTTCGGATTCTTAAAAAGAAATCAATTCCTAGATTCGATTTAAATTCTCGAGAAACGGTTGCGCGTGTTTTTTTCGCGCAGTGGAAACCCAGCCTTAGAAGTATTTCTATATTACACCGTTGCCGCACTTCTTCAAAAACAAAAAAAAAGCCCGAAAACATTGGCTGGCATAACAAAAAAAAGCAAAAAAATGGGTCAACAGGAAATCCTTACAAATGCCGCATTCAAATACTCTGGTACTTTTTCCGTCCAAGTCCTTATATTTGGCATTAGTAAGGTGTATCAAGGGCTCTTTTTTAATTGTCATGGATTCCTGCTGGGATGACTGCACCAGGAAAGGAAAATTATTCGTATCTGTTTTGTTTAGTTCTTGGTTTAATTGTTCTTGGGTTATATTGAAGCTATCTAGAGCATAGAAAGAAGAGTTTTTATAGGTTGTGAGTGGTAAAGGTACTTTTTTTTAGGGCATCTTTAATTGCTAAATCGAAAAAATAACTATATTTGTTTTACTGGGAAAATATAGAGAGTGATTTCTTGAAAAACTATAGGAATTTATATAGAAGTGGGTCTTTACTGTTTTTTGGCTATAAAACATCGAAAAATAAAGATATTTATATATTTTTCCTACGAGCGTGCGGAAAAGTCCACTTTTCCGCACGCATTTGAGTGCGCAAAGTTGCACTTTTCCGCACGGCGTGCGGAAAAGTGACTTTCTGCACCGTGCGGAAAAAGTAAAACTACTCTAAAATCTTACAGGTAAGCAAGATTTATATGTATTTTAGTAATTGTAGGCTATTTTATGCAATATACGAAGCCATTGCAAGTTTTATTAGTTTATTCTCTTTTTTGTTTGTTACTTCGTAATTTTCAATATTTCAACTAAAACACAAAAAATAACATTTTTTAATTACCCTGTATAATAATAATAAATGATTATGACAAGTCAAGCAACAATATGTAATCTTGGTGATTTTAACACATGTGAACATATGAACAAGCAATTGCACAAATGAATTTCAATACAAACAAGCATTTTTAATGAAAAGGCGTCATAGTATCTTTTTTTAATTAAATAAAAATCCGACAAAAATAATTATTTAAAATGAGTAGTTCCGATGAGGAGCTACCAGATTCTATCCTGGATGCAGCAAATACCGTAAGTTTGAATTTATTACCAGCAAAATCTCGTGAAAAATATGAGAATCAATATAGTCATTTCGAAAACTGGTGCTTCAGCAAGGGGACAAAAAGTATTAAAGAAAAGTGTTCTTGGCCTATTTTGCGGTTTGCAAAAAACATATAAACCTAATACTTTATGGAGTAAGTACTCTATGTTAAAATGTGTCCTCAAATTGAAAAGGAACCTTGATTTAAGTTCATATTTCAAGCTAACATCACTACTTAAACACCAAAACGTGGGATACCGGCCAAAAAATCAAAAACTTTCAGCAAAGAAGAAGTTTCAAGATTCATGAAAGAAGCACCTGATAATATTTACCTTCTAATAAAAGTTGCTACAATTTTTGGATTAGCTGGTGCTTGTAGGAGAGATGAACTTACAAGAATAATGATTGATGACATACAGGATAATGAAAATTTGATAGTGGTGAAAATTCCTGACAGTAAAAATAACACTTCCAGAATCTTTGTAGTGTCCGATGAAACAAATAACGGACTTTATCTGCAATTGTACCGTAAATATGCAAATTTGCGAAAACCACATACCCCACACAGACGTTTTTTTTGTCCAGTATAAACAAGGAGCATGCAGTACGCAATGTGTGGGAATAAATTCAATAGGTAAAATGCCTTCAGAAATTGCTGCATACCTAAAATTAAAAAATCCAGAAGAGTACACTGGACATAGTTTTCTTCGATCCTCTGCGACTATGTTAGCGGATTCTGGAGAAGGAATTACCAATGTCAAGCGACTTGGGGCTGGAAATCAACGGCGAGCTGAGAGCTACATTAATGAATCCACAAATCAGAAAAAGGATATGTCGAATAAAATATTGACCATGAACAACTCCCCTCCTGAGCTAAGTCAACCTTCATCAAGCCGTACAATAAGCGCTTCCATAAGCCACCCGCTAAATGAAATTACAGGTTCTGCAATTAATTTACAATATGCTAATAACTGTTCTTTTGTTGTAAATGTTATCAACAAATAATTCCCATTTATAAATATGTTGTAGTAGTTCTTTCAGATTAAACATAATTTAAAAAATAATCATTGCTTTAATATTGGTATTATCTGACGCTCGTAGGAAAAATTTTGTTCCTAACGCTTGCGCAAAGTGACTTTTCCGCACTTGACTGCTTGACAACGGCAGTCGCGTGTGGAAAAGTATCACTTTGCGCACTTGTTATGAAAATAACCATTTTTAATGTTTATCATCGTATTTATGAAAAAAAATTGTTTTGAACCCCAAAAACCATGATTTCATGAAGATTTTAGATATTTGAAAAGTCGAAAAATCAATTTTTTGACCTTTGACTACAGATTTGAAGGTCATGCATTATTATTTTTTTATATATCTATTTTTTTCTTGTTGTGTATCAAAAATGGAATAATTTGAAAAAAATCTAAAATATCAGTTTTTGAATTTTTCATTTTTTTTCAAATTATTTTGTTTAATCGAAAAATTCACATTTTTTTAAAAAATAATTCTGGTTAGTTCTGGTTATTTTTAAAATGTTCTACTCGTCATCGGGTTAATTTTTTTTTTAAATATTGTAAAAATCATAAAAATTGAGTCATCAATTTTGGTAATTGTCTCGAAAGTTGCCTCCTCTCCGATTTTGACCAAATTTGGTATACGGGAGTTTTTCGGCAACGTTTCGTTTTCGAGATATTCATCATCAAAGTTGAAAATCAAACTAACCTCATTTTCACCATATTCCCCTTCTTTTTGTACACAATTCTTGATTTTTACACTAAAGTGGCACACAATATTTTATAAACACCTTTTAAAACCTTATATTTTTATTTATTTTACACCTTTTTTCCATTAAATTGCAAACTTTCAAGTTCAAAGGCAGCAGCCATATTTGTTTATAAAACCTCTAGTGTATACGTGGTTGCGGCCACGTTGGGGCGTGTGAAAGTGGTGGTTTGCAATTAAATGGAAAAAATAGTAAAATAAAGATAAAAACAAGTTTTTAAAGGGTGTTTGTGAAATATTGTGTGCCAATTTAGTGTAAAAATAAAGAATTTTGTGTAAAAAGAACGAGGAATATAGTGTAAATAAGGTTAGTTTGATTTTCAACTTTGATGATGAATATCTCGAAAACGAAACGTTGCCGAAAGAATATTTTTTCAGATCAAATTTGGTCAAAATCGGAGAGGAGGCAACTTTCGAGACAATTACCTCAATTTTTTATTTAAATTGTTCGTCTTCTGATGAGCAACAAGAAAAAAATATAAATATTGCGAATTATTATTGAATAAGCCTCAAATTTGCGGTTAAAAGTAAAAATTTTAAGTTTTTGAATTTTCAATTGCAAAAATCATTATGATCGGTTGTTTTTCGATTATTAAACATGATAATCTGTGAATAAGAATAAAAAAAAAAACCTGTAATGTCATTTTAAATTTTTTATGGCCAAAAAACAGTGGAGCTCCACTTCTATATAATTACCGAACTATATACAGAATGTCCGTAAAATACGTATACAAAATTTATGACAGGAAATTTTTAATTTTGAGAAATGCAAAAAAGACTCTATGAAAGGTATTCACCGGTTTCAGCACTGGTCGCACTCTCTTCAAGACCCTGTAGAAGTTGGAAATTCGGATCGTCCCCCGTACCTTCCAGATGGCCGTATTGGGAAAAAAAGAGGATGTCGCTGTCCTTTATTTGCTCGTCCTTGATTAACCTGTAAAAAACTTATTTTATTTATTTATTTCTTTGACGTAAAAATGAATGAGAATGACGTAAGCAGAAACAAATGAACCCAAATTGATTTCATTGGTTAAAGTAGTCAGTAACCATAGTTACAGATACAACTGAGCAATGACGAAATTTTTGTTCATTTAATTTTGCTAGTGTTGCTCGAGTATGTAATCCATTGGATATACTAAAGTTATTAGTCACCATTTTATCAAGAAGATCATTTTATAAATGTAGAAGAGAAGGAATT
Organism: Listronotus oregonensis; assembly: GCA_019359885.1. Taxonomy (NCBI): domain Eukaryota; kingdom Metazoa; phylum Arthropoda; class Insecta; order Coleoptera; family Curculionidae; genus Listronotus; species Listronotus oregonensis. The sequence goes on from JAHBCN010002343.1 coordinate 46,549, forward strand.
ATACAGCCCGTTGCTCGGCTAGAGAAAAAGCTTTCCTAAGTGTAGAATCACAGCTCATCTTTGAACGGAATCAAGAATGCTAAGAGTTTTAGGAGGACCTTCAAATTTCTCGGTTAGTAGGCATTTAACCAACGAAGTAGGGTACCAAAATGGGCCGAAATCGCCTAAGTACCTATGTCCACCATAAAAATTTTAAACCGTACCTATAACATTTTATTATGTATATGTCTACTCTAGCTCCTTCACCATATACGGAAAGCAAATAATTTAAAACTGATAGTAAATGGTCCAACGCAGTAAAAACTTATTATTTATTATAAACTTTAAGCTCCTGTTTCGAAAAATCAATGTAAATCGATAAAAGACAGTTAGAGTAGCTTTGAACGTCAAACGTCTAAAAAAATGAAAAATCGAACTTTTTTGTTAAAAAAATGAATAAAATAAACGCAACTCACTCGTTGGTTTGGTTCTCCTCGATTAGCCGTTGCAGATTCTCCACTTCCGAGGCAGTAAAAACCTGCGGGTCCATTTTTTTTGGTGGAAAATTCGGAAAATATTACGCGAGGGGTTTTTTTGTTGTTAGATAAAAGAAAATGGTGGATTTGCGTACCTTTTTGAATGTTTAAAAAATGGTGGTGGTTAGTCAACTACATGACTTTTTAACAGAATTTTTATTATCCGTTAATAAAAAGAGGAAATTGTAGAGTATTAAAATATTGTTTTTAATTTTCGAAGTTGCCTGTTTAAAGGGAATTTTCTTTTTTGTTTAAAAAAGTGAAAATAGTTTTTAAAGTCTCTCGCTTGATTCCTACATAGATCCTTTCCACCCATGTCGACATACCAAAAAGTGGAAATCTTAATAATCGTTTTTTATTATTAATTATTTGGCAAATTTTAGATACATTATTTTATAAATAAACAATAACTTATAATTATAAAATTAAATGATACCTGCTCTGCAATTTTATAACATTATTCATAAAATATTATTTTAATATTTTTTCGACAAAATAATCTATAGGGTCAATCTCGGGGATATATTAAAGGTATATAACCAACAATACATCAATATTCACTGGACCTCAAAACCTTTTTTAAATGTTTAAAAGAATGTTAAATAATGCTAAATAATTTAATTTGCATTTTTTTATCTACCGCAATATTAAAAAGCTATTTAAAAGAATTTCTAATGACGACACGATAAATTATCGGGTGAAATAATATAGAAAGCAGTATTGATAAAACACAGTTTGACATTGTTGTCAAAATACAAAATGGCGTTCTTTGTTTTGTGACGTTCGATTATTTAATTTTTAACTAAACAAATAAGTCCTAAATGTTTGTTTTAATAAATATTATATAAATCCACACCAAACAGCTATTTTGTTCCTATACGTGACATGACTGATTTAGAAAATAATTGCTTAGAAACATCAGGAGAACATCTGATAGTCAAGGAATCCAACGCCCAAAAACTCAAAAACAACTTAAAAAACGGATTTAAAATCAGTTTGAACAGGAAAAATGGCTATAAAACAATTCTCTCGAAGAGCAACGAAGATCTGCCCACTCAAAATTTGCTGGTTCAAAACTTAGGAAGTGATAACAATGGAACACAATGTGAGAGCCCGACAAATGGTCATTCAAAGAAAAGCAGCCCTAAAGGGAGTCCTGCTGGTCTCCTACGACTGAAACGTGGTTTAATACTTGGCCCGAACGATGTGATAAGGTAACAATCCTATTTTAGCTCCCAAAGTTCCACTAATCTAAATATTTTTAGGTAAAAAGCGTAGAGTCCAGTCCAGAACATAAAAAAACTCAAGAAACGACTTTTAATACTCAAATTAAATTACCTAAACCAGAACCAAACTCATTTAGCAACAAACTAACATTAAACGAAGCATTAAAGAACATATCACTAGCATATAGTCCTGTTACAAAAAAACTGCATCTTGTGGAAAATGTTAGTAGTGATAAAAAGGATATTATTCAAGAGGAATCTCAACATGACAAAAACATACATGATTGTGATGTTAATTATATAACTAATTTTGAGAAAACTTGTGATAAAAATAAGGTAAGTTGAAACAAATGTAATAAAACAATTTATTGAATAATTTTTTACATTTAAGGAAACTTTAAACTCAGCAACAAAATTAGGCCATCGAAGGATACAGGAGGGTTCTTATTCAAGTACCATATCCACACTAAGTGAACCTTCTACTTCAGGCAGCTTAATTGGGAGTGAAGACAGATCTTTGTCTAATTTTGGCGATGAAAACAGTCTTTGTGAAGAAAAAACTAGGAAAAAAAGTCTAACACAGTTTTTTACCAAGTAAGTAGAGTCTTATCTAAAAATTTTGTGTCTAAAATTTAAAAACGGACTGGTGGGTAACAAATATTATTTTAAGGAATGTGTTTTCTTGGAAATCGAGCAGTACAGAATCTAATGGCAACGGAAGTAGTGTATGGAAATTGTTTGGTAAGAGCTCAACAGATGGCAATAGCTCCCTTTGCATACAGTTGCTAGTTCCTCAGCATTAATACAGTTAAAACGGTAACTATAATATTAAATACGTTTTTTATACTTTTAATAATAATAACAATTAATATTATCTATTATATTACCATTTATATTGTCCTGGATATGTTATTATTTTCAGTCCATCTTCACTACCTGCTAAAACCTTTGAAGAAGAACAAAAACATGCTCAGGAATACCATGACATCCTTGCTGCGGCCAAAAGAAAGGAAGCAAAGAGCACTGCTGCAAAAGAGAAGCAGAAAAAGCTGCAGTTGCAGCAGGAGGAGCAACAGGCAGCTTCTGCAAAACATTTTTCTCAGTATGTGATACCCAACTGGAGCCAAATGTAAGAAAAAACATCATATCAAGTAGAGATAATGAATATTTTCAAAATTTGTGATTATATTTAATGTGTCCTGTTAATTTTAGGGAAAAGCACAAAAAAACTCAAGAGCTTTGGTGGCAGGGTCTTCCTTCCAGTGTTAGGGGAAAGGTTTGGAGATTAGCAATAGGGAATGAACTTAATATCACTCCCCAGTTGTATGAAATATGTTTAACAAGAGCTCAAAATAGGTTAAGAAGCCCTGAGCCCCCTCCTTGTGAGTACTCGAATGATCAGGTATGGAAATCATCATTATTCTTCTGTATTATTCTAGTCTTTTCAATGTAAAACTGTATAGATTGACTATTGAACAAGAGACCTTCTGCAAACATTGCTTAAAGAAAAAGATTTTCAGTTGAGCTATTTCTAATGCATTGATTGTATTAATTGTTCTAGGAAAGCAGTATGGATGTTATCGAATTGGATATTTCAGGACTTTCCAAATTTGTGTATATTTCAGCAAGGAGGACCTTACTCTGATGTGCTGCACTCTCTGTTAGCTGCATATGTATGTTTTAGGTAATGTATGGGTCCTTATATGTGAAGCATGAAAATTTAAAATAGTTGATCTTAGGTTAGTGATGGAAAATTTCTGGAAATATATATTTGGGAAATATATCAGGAAACATTGAAAATATATGGAAATGTTGGAAATATAAAAATAAAAACTGCAAAACTCAAAAAAAAAACAAAAATGTACAATTTGTCTTATTGCTAATATTTTTTTATAGAATTAACACATTGTAAGAATTGAATTAAAAATTGCTTTGGTTTTCCTAGAAAATTTCCTTCTTAAGACAATACAGCTTTCTAGCTTTTATACTTTTTAAAATATATATCATTTTAAACCTCCACATTATAAAAATGTATAATTTGTCATATTACTGATATTTATTGATATAATTCTAATATTATGCAAAATTTTATTCAAAATCGTCTATGTGCCCATAGAAATTTTTCTTCTATAGCTAATGATGCAATTTACAGTTACAGCTTTCTATCTTTTGTATTTTTCTAGATATATGGCCTTTTCCTTCACGAAGACATACATGGTCATATTTTTAAATTTTTTATTTAACTCAACTGTGTCAAACTCTATTGAAATTTGTCAACACAATTATAGAACATTTCTTTTTAAAACTAATGTCATAAAGTACAGACTTTTATCTTTTGTACTACTAGAGATATATGTGATTTTGCATCCTGATATAAAAAATGGCAGTTTTGGAGTTTTTTAAACACTTTTTCATATAAAAATAATCCGCATATATCTAAATCGCAAATTGTCTGTATTTTTACATAAAAATATCTTTTGAATTCAAGGTAGTTCACTCGTAAAATGGCTTTTCTTAAGAATTAAATAAAATTGAAATATAGTATTTTATCTAATTGGAAAAAAACGATCTTTTTTTTATCGACTGTGAAACGAGATATTAACAATCAAATTGTGCATAATTATGTGTTAAAATGTATTTTAACTTTGTGTCTAAAGTTTTTACATATATCTCACTACATTAACACTTATTTAAAAGATAAAAATAACTATAAATTTTTACAGAGTTACTATATTATTATGTATTAATCTTTTCTTCTCTTAATTTCAGACCAGACGTAGGCTATGTCCAAGGCATGTCATACATCGCCGCCATCCTAATCCTCAACATGGAGGCCTGCGACGCATTCATCTGCTTCGCTAACCTCTTGAATCAACCGCTCCATCTCTCGGCGTTCACTCTCAACCAATCGCAGATGAACGCTTACTACAGTGCCTATGACCAAATCTTCAGCAGCAATCTACCTAAGCTTTATAGTCATTTCGAACGGGCTGGCCTCACTCCGGACCTGTATCTCCTCGACTGGATCTATACCGTTTTCGCCAAAGCTATGCCCCTGGATGTGGCCTGTAGGATATGGGATATATTCCTGAGGGATGGATATGAGTTTATTTTTAGAACAGCTCTGGGTAAGTTTGCGGAGTTTCACGACTCATGGGTTTGTATCAGGGTTGAGATGTTTAAAATCGAGATTTTATTCAGTATGATTTTTTGTACCGGGTGTGCAAATAAGAAAGGACGCCGGCTGTATCTCGGAAAATGTTTATCGCACAGCGTTGGGAAAAATATTTTTAGTAAAGTGGTCAAGAGAAATAGCTGGAAATTATTTTAAAGTTTCTGAAATGGCCGTTAGGGGGCGTAACTGCAATCTTGAATCTAAAAAGTGATGTTTCTGTGAATTTTGCTATATTAACCTAACAAAAAAATACCTGATCTTTAAAGTCGAGGATAATTTGAACCATTTTTGTTTGACAATTTTTGCTGTATCTCTAAAAATAAAGTGGTGGGGGTAATTAAAGGTTTCCTAAAAACACCCTGTATCTTCAAACGCTAAGCCGATTTTAACAAACTTGGGCTAGTTCAAAAGAGCTATTCTTGGGCTATAAATCTTATACTATTTGAAATTTAGTTAGTTTCACATGTCGCCGCTAGAGGGCTTTTTTCGAAATTCCGACAGAAATGGTTAATTTTCTCAAAAAAATTAAATGCATTGGTATGATTTTTTTTATAAAAAGTAGCTAAATGATGCTTAAACAAGCTCGTGAAAACCATATCTCGATATCTTGTTCCTTACCTAAAATTTAGGCCAAAGAAAATTTTATACGTCAATATCTTAAAAACTAAAGCCGCAAGAAATTTTATATGACATAAATTATGTATTTTTACGAAACCTTTAATTTAGGCTATATAATCTTTTCGCCTAAATGCATTTCTTTACGAATTATAATCAATAAATCGAATTTTCAGGATTTTTTTAAGGTATACCCTGGAATTCGATTTTTTTATTATAACTCGTAAAGTATTGCATTTAGGCGAAAAGATTACATAACCTAAATTAAAGGTTCCGTAAAAATACATAATTAATGTCCTATAAAATTTCTTGTAGGTTTTATAATTTTTTAGTTATCAAATCAAAAAATCATGATTTTTAAAAAATCATCGATTTTTTTTTTTTAATCATGATTTCTATCAACCCTGGTCTGTATAAAAGTAATTCTTTCCATTACAGGTATTCTACACTTATACCAGCCCATCCTACTAACGATGGACTTCCTCCATGGTGCTCAATTTTTAACAAAACTTCCTGAAGATATGTCGTCTGACCAACTTTTTAAAAGCATACAGTATGTCACTACTAACATAGGTAAAACTACTTTCAGCCAAACCGTTGAGAAGTGCAGTTTAAAAATGTCCATGACTGATTTGTACAGTTAGTTGTAGGTTATGTATGTGGTATTTTTAAGGATTATTGCATTTTAAGGGCGCGCTGGACAGGGTTGGGTGTACGAAACGTTGAGGATTAGTCGCGTTCTTAGTTTTTTTTATAAAGCTTATTGTGCTCTGGATGGATCTATTGATAAAATGGTTGTTAGTCTGGTATTTTTGTAGATTTTATAGTTTTGTTGTTTTTATATATTTCCAATTGTGTCTAGAATTTTATTACGAATTGTCTGTCTACATATGGAAAATGTTCTTCTGAATCTAATGGCTCAAACCAGGACCTTGTAGTTTTTGTACTTTCTGAAATATTGAGCTTTTTGAGTCATGACGTCATTACAAGTTTAATTTTTAACTTTAATTATACACATAATTGTTTTTTATAAATCTGTTTTTGTATAAGAAATGCTGTATTCCAAGAGAACATTTCTTAGAAGTTAGTGATATTAACCAGAATGGCTTAAGTTACATGGTTTTTGAGATATGTGCTTTTTACCGTCACTGTAATTAAAAATTGAATGTATTGTCACTAATCTGGAAATTATTAGGTCAAGTTGTTATTGAGATATCGCCGCAAAGTCATTGTGGTACTTCAAAAAAGGGATCCAAATACACATCACCCAACCCTGACAGTAAAGCGACTTGCTGAACAAAATAAAATAATTAATTGTGTAGATAAAAAAAATCTTTTAACGTTTTCTTAAGTTTTTTTTGACAGAAAACAATTACAATATCACCATCAGTTTGAGAACGCTCTGTGTATAAAATATAAGCCAAGTGTCAAGTATTTTTTACAGTGAACAACTTAAAAACAACAAATGTGAAAATAAGATCTTTTTTATTGTTAGGTTATGATTATAAATTAGAATATAGTGACAATTTTTTCTTTTTATATTTCTTCATATCCGTCCCTCTCCTTCCAGAATCTCTCTAAGAACTCAGAAATTTATTTATAAATGGAGACAACTAGGTTTATTTATAAAATGTGTATGTTACAAGCTAAAAATTTTGTTTGGCTTACTTAAGTGAGTAACTGTACTCAACTTAATGGCTTCATCCAATGTTTGTTTGGTTTTGGCTTTGATTTTTTTTTTAATTATCTCAACAACCTTTTTTTGTAGTTTTTTTAGTTAGCTCTATTGGTGTATCATGATAACTTTTGACTAAATGTCCTAACTAACTCAAAAACTACTCATTATAAACTTCAGCCCATAAATTTTTCTTATTTTGCTCAAGTTTACTATAATTGACCTCCTAAATCACCTGATTTGGCACCTCTTGATTTTTCTTTTTTTTTTTTAATTATCAGAAGTGCATAGCCTGTATAAAAACAGCCATCATGATACACTCAGTATAGATATTTCCTTACTATCCTTTTCTAATTTAGTGTTATTTATAAGTATCCTAACTTCTGCTATTATTTAGCTCATTATTTGCAGATGTATAAATTGTGATAGTTATGAAAAAAATATTATATTTATAAATTTTTAAAATTTTATTGTATTTAGGGTGGGTATTTTCATTCCCCGGTTATTATTCCCGATAACTAACAGATACTTATCGAGGGAGTGAATATACTTGCCTTAATTCATTATTTTATCGGAAATATAATTGAATTTTGTTATTAAGGATATATTTTTTAATAAAACAATATTTATTTATTATTTGTTTTTTTATTTTTTTGGTAACAACAAGGAAAAAAATATATAAACAACAGGAATGTCTTATGAACTATAAATATGTATACCTATTCCCAACTAAATAACAATAATAAATATATATGTCATTTTCATTTCTAAAAAAGAGAGCTACATCTACATGTGACGTTTTGAAGTATTTTTTAAAAATATTATTGTCAATCATCATTACTATTTTACAATTTATGCTTCAGTTTTAGCCACTCCAGAATCAAAGGAGTATAGTAGGTTATAATGACATCAGCACCTAAAAAAACAAAGCAGTGCTTAAAATGTTTTACTCGCTGTGCCTGGGCACACAATTACTTGGGCCTCTCTATACACTAACCTGCCCGCCTATAGGACCCCAAAATTTCCATCAAACCATCCTTCAAGTCGATTATTCCTCTGTCAGCAGCATTGTATATCATGGAATACTCCCCGGACACCTGATAAACAAACATGGGATACTCTGGATACTTGTCTTTAACTTGCTTCAGGATGTCCATGTAAGCCATGATTGGTTTCACCATTAACATATCTGCCCCTGGAAGCATAAAAATTTTATCTCTATCGAATTTACCATCTCTAACACAAAATTTTATTGTTTACCTTCTGCCACATCTCTAGCAGCTGCCCTTAGAGCTATCCCTTCGCTCCCTGGCGGTAGCTGATAGCATTTTCGATCACCAAACGCTGGTTTTGATTTCGCGGCATCTCTGAAGGGCCCGTAAAAGTTGGAAGCGAATTTGCAGGTGTAAGACAGTACTGACACGGAATTTTGGAGGTTATGTTCGATCAGGAGAGACTTTATAGCTCCGATTCGGCCATCCATCATATCTGAGGGACCGACAATGTGAGCACCTAAAATAAATTCCAATCTAAACAACTATTTTATTAAAAAATGAGAGATCTCTGTTCTTACCTGCTTTTGCATAGGATAGTGCTATCTCTGCAATTCTTTTTATACTTTTAGCATTGTCAATAACACCGGTATCGCTTAAAATTCCACAGTGCCCATGTGAACTGTACGGACACAAGCAAACATCACAAGCTATAGTGAGATCTGGAAACCATCTGCGCAGTTTGGGAAGAGCTTTGATGACGGGGTTCTGAGGACTATCAGCATTCGTAGCATTATCATCCTAGAAACACACATTGTGATAATATTTTAAAAAAGAATACTGTCTTAAAAAATTCATAACAAATTCTAGAGCTAAAGAGAGTAGAAGCATGGGGCACAGAATATACAGTAAAATAATAAACTTTATTGCTTAAAATGGGGATATTAAAACTTACTTTCACTAGAGAATCAATCACACCGAAGACTAGAATCGAAGAGAGACCGTTTTTAACTAAATTATTTAAGTAGTCCTTAAGTCTGTTTATTCCGAAACGACTTACTCCTGGCATACTGGGTATTTCCTGAACATCATTGTCTGCCTCTCTAAAATATGAAAATTGATGGACAAATACTTACACTATTGTCGATTCATTAGTACTTACATAATGAAAACAGGCAACATTAAATTAGTAGGTTTAATTTCGCTCTTATGGGACTGCCAGTCTCTTAGAGTTTGATTGAATATACTACTGTGTAATATATCGCTCTTTTGGACCATATTTTTGTATTTTTCAGTCATGTTTACGAAAAAACTTCTTTTGCTAGGTCTCTTAAAAACACTTAATACTTTTGCAAGACATTAATACAGCAGTTCAGTTAGAAAAATAAATTATTTCTGCTTTTCTGTTTCGCTATTACTAGAGAATTAAATTAATTCTTGTCAAGTTATTCAAGTAGAAAAGATTAAAGTGATTTTGCAATTTTTAAACTTGGAAACGTGTAAGAAACCTTAGATTAAGAAACACAACTGGCAACCAATCCATTTTAAAGTCCACATCTTCGAGCTTATACCTGCTAGAGGCAGCCTTGTCGCACGGCAGTGCTAAAAGTGTGCGGGAGAAAAAGCGCGATAAGTCGGTGGAGAGGGATAAATACTTCGTTGACTAATCAGCACGCTAGGCGGGAAAGTAAGGTTTACCCCGGTTTGCTTTTTCTTTCACATGTTTGTTCGCGCAGCGGCAAGGCTGCCTCCAGTAATGTTATTCTCGAAGCTCGGCCCATCCCGTTTCAAAGCTTAACAAGAAGCACAGCAACCCTTCTCTGCTGCTTACTCCCTGGCCTCTGGAAAATCCTGTTCACAAAATTTCAAGCTATTGCAAGGCACATCTGGGTGCTCAGAAATGTAGTGGCGTGATAGGCATAACCGCTTTATGTTAGATTCTTTTTTGCCCCCACTACTTTGTACTCTTGGCCATCGCTACTACGTGTAATTCAAGAAAAAGGGGCTAAAAATCACCCTGACACGTTAAAAACACTTTTACAACATTCTAGAGTGAATTTTTTCATGGTCCCCGAAGGTCAAATACACTGGTCACCTGACATATTTGCAAAATCTGATTGGCGTTGACTAGTTTGTGATTTTTCTGGAAACAAACCTATAATGGTTTTCCAAAGGGTCAGATTGCATTAACTAGAACTGCTAGGCTAAGAAAGAATAGCAGCCTTTCCAAAAATACGAACATATTAAGAAACTCAAAAAAGCGTACTTTTAAAAAACGTATTTACTGCTTTATACAATTACTAGCAATGTATTATTTAAAATTTATTTACATAAATATACAGATTATTTTTTTTTGTAATCGTGATTTTGTTTAGCCAACTCCGGATTAAACTGTGAATTGTACTTTTGTCTTGCAATCCCTTTCTCCAAGTCATTCTTCTGCTTATCTAAATCCCCTCGTACTTTCGCCAGCAACTCATCACTTCTCCTTTTTTCAGCTTTTTCCCTTTCAAGTCTTTCTGCTCTTAACAATTCCAACTTTCTTTGCTTTTCTGCTTTTCGAATCGTTTCTTCCTCATCATCGCTACTTTTGTTTGAATTATCAATTAAAGGAGAATTAGATCCAGAGGAATCACTAGACTGATCTCTGTGTTTTTTCTTTTTACTTCTTTTAACCTTTTTGTTCTTTTTCCTTTTATGTTTTTTTCTACTACTACTACTACAAGACCTATCTTCACTAGATTCTCTGCTGGAGTTACTGTGTTTTCTCTTTCTGCTTTTTGAATCTTCACTTCTCTTAAAGTTTTTATGTAAAATAGATTTATATCTTTCAAATTTATGAGTAACTTTAAAATTGTCTTCTATTTTTTTTCCAGTCTCAGTCATTTTTCTAATAATACCCAGTGGATCCTCTCTTACTTTACTTTTTAAATTTACCTCCCCTTTTTCATCTTTAACTCTATCTGGAGCAACTTCATACCAACTCTTTTTACCCAGAGCTTCATTGGTATCCTGCCCCAGATATGTCAAGTAGCCTATTTGTTTTTCATATTTCTCCTTTTCTTCCTTTAATTCTTTATCATGTTCTTTGTTACCTTGTTTTAACTCTGCAGTACCTTCTTCTAATTCCGTAAAGAAATTGACATGCTCAGGTAATCTTCCTGAGCTAGACGCAATTTCAGAAACAGTAGATGGATCTTCAGAGTCCTGGGTTTCTACCTTACTTCGTGACCTTTGAAGTAACAGCTGACGCCTAGCTTCTCGTTCCTAAAATAAGAAGTTTTATATATATTTTTTTTTAATTTAAATAACAGTACTTACAGCTAATTTTGCTCTGTCTTGTCTTGCCTTTTTCTTCCTCTGCAGCTTTGGCTTCATCTCTTCGCACTCTTGCAATATTTTCTTTTGTACGAACATGCCACCTTAAAAATAAGAAAAATTCAGTAATGTCAAAAGTAATAATACATACCTAAAAACTTACCTTTTCTTTGGTAATATATTCATTTTCAAGAATTTTTTTGAAAAGAATAAATATTTTGAAAGTACTCGAAAAATGTTAGGTTAATTTAAATGTCAAAAGGCAATGCCTACTGTCCCGTATTCGGGACAGTAGGCATAAATTTTGTCAATAAAATTTTGGGAACAGAAATTTATTTTTTTCAGTCCCCAATGCCCCTTTTGGAAAGCAGTTATTTTAAAACTCTTTTTTAATAAAAATGCCTTTTTTAATTAATAAATTAATTTACAACGGCAATGACTTATCCTTTCTTTGCTATTGGTTTGTGCCTATTTTCACTGCGAAAGATATACCTAAAATTTCTTTCCATAAATTTTATGGCTAACTTTACCTATATTACGAAACGTCATGAAAAACGTCAGTTTATTAATGACAGAACTTTATTCCAGACAAAAAAATGTTTATTTAGTGTTTTTCAAGGTGGTTTCTGAATATATTTAATAAAATTATGCGAAAAGATACACGAATATGAGCGTTTTCGGCGATTTTCAACAAGTGTGGCTGCAGAGGTTTCCCGAAAGCCCCCTGCCTGGTGCTTGGGAAGAGGATGTCAGAGCGAATTTATCGAAACACAAGCAAAAAGTAGCCGTATTAAAGGAAGAGCTGGAAAAGGAACAGTTTTACGTTGAATATCTGGAAAGATTATTGTCAGATGTGGAACAGCATAAGAAAAAATTAGCCAAGGAAAAGGCTATAAGTGAGGAAACTCATTCAGAAGTATTGGGTGTTGACTTAAGCTTAGGTGGGGAGGACGCCTTATCAAAGGTAAATATTTATATTTTTTTGGTTTGGTGAACACGATATATTGCCAAAGCTCTTTATGTAACGTTACAGCGATTTAGCCACTGTGACTAAATGGAGAAACTTCTTTAATATTTGAAATAGTGGGCGTAACTTTTACAGAGTGATTCTCTAAAAATAGCTTACTTTTTAAATATATAATGTATACTTAAAAACAGTATTATTTAAATAAATTATATTAATAGGGATGTTTATAAAAATAGTTTAATCATTAACAGTGATAAAGTGCTGAAAATGGCTCCTCAAGGTCCGAAAAATGGATTTTCCCATAATATCTGGATAATGAGACCCAAAAGTCCCCTCATTTCAGCTGCCGCTCTACCGCTAGAATGCCGCTATCTTCATGGATTCACTTATAAGCGGGCGGACGAATTGTTCCATTACTCGGGCAATAATGTACATTTTTTAATCATTTGAAGTTTATCGGAATGGGAAAACCTGATACCTATCATTGCATATGAGTTTGGGTCCATTCTGATTTTTTAAATTAAAAAAGCGTCAAAGTTCTATTTTCAAATATTTGGGAGTATCTCATTAATTTATTGATATTTTTTGAAAAATGGTTTGTTATTAACATTTCTTTTTTATAATGAGACTTTAAGCAAGTTTTTAATGATCCCAGAAAATTTCCTTCACCATCTTTCTTGCTTTGATGAAAATTGTTTTGCCCATCTGCATTTTTTAGCCTTTGGAGTTCTAGAAAATCTGTATGTTATGGAATTTTCGACGGCCGTGTTTGGAAAAAAAGGGTTTGGCGAAAAAATGGTAAGGACCATTTTTGTAGATTTTGAGGTGACCTTTATTTTTTGTCTGAACAAAATTCTCATCTGCATATTTTGGCAGATATTCGAAAACTCATTTTTGGAACTTTGGGGGCCATTTTCAGCGGGTTCCACGCGGAACGATAAACCTTTTCTCGCAAAGCATCCCAAAGACCTAAAAACTGCGCCACAAATGAAAACTGTACTTTTACAGCTTTGGGTACTTTCAGGTCTTCAGTTACTGGACTATTACATAAATTGTGACAAGCCAAGTTTGACTCTAATGCTGCACAGAAAGTGCACGAACAGAAACTTTTGTGAAATATATACATATCCAGTTTTTTCCTAGCAAATATTCTAAGAATCTATTTCAGTCAATAAGATCACATGTCTTGTAATTCTTGTTTGTTAAAGTCAAAGTCAAATATTATTTATTGTTATAAGAAAAAAAATCTCATTAACAAAGATTATAACAATCAAAGACCAACAAGTTAACAATGATATCAGAGTGAAAATACATTCAAGATAAATTTGAAATTATTTCTGTATACAAACTATTTATTTAAACACTTAAAGATCCCATGGATTTGTAACCTATTTATATTGTTTTTTTATACCTTCGTGTGCTCTTTTAAGCTTCAAGTAGGCCAACTGCCATAATTAGGTTAGTGGGAAGCATTTTTTATTATCATGAAAAGCTGTACAAATAGGGAAACAACAATCATAAATAAAAAATTTTTGGCGCGATGTTACCCTTGGAACCACCCCTTTTCAACCCTCAAGTACGTCCGAGGGCCGAAAAAAATTCAAAATGAATTGATCCAACTCTCGCACCGTTCTGAATTTTTTGGACGATCGTCTTAATGTAATAAAAATCTGGAAAAAATGTTGGCGCGGTACACCTTTAAACCCCCCTTTAACCCTTAAGTACGTTCCCAGGGCCGAAAAAAATTCAAAATAAATTGATCCAACTCTCGCACGGTCTGAAATTTTGGACGATCTTTTTAAAGTAAAAAAAATCTGAAAAAATGTTGGCGCGGTACTACCTTTAAACCACCCCTTTTTAACCCTCAAGTACGTCCGAGGGCCGAAAAAAATTCAAAATAAATTGATCCAACTCTCGCAGCGGTCTGAAATTTTTGGACGATCGTCTTAATGTAATAAAAATCTAGAAAAAATGTTGGCGCGGTACTACCCTTTAAACCACCCCTTTTTAACCCTCAAGTACGTCCGAGGGCCGAAAAAAATTCAAAATAAATTGATCCAACTCTCGCAGCGGTCTGAAATTTTTGGACGATCGTCTTAAAGTAATAAAAATCTAGAAAAAATGTTGGCGCGGTACTACCCTTTAAACCACCCCTTTTTAACCCTCAAGTAGGTCCGAGGGCCGAAAAAAATTCAAAATAAATTGATCCAACTCTCGCAGCGGTCTGAAATTTTTGGACGATCGTCTTAATGTAATAAAAATCTGGAAAAAATGTTGGCGCGGTACTACCCTTTAAACCACCCTTTAACCCCCAAGTACGTTCCCAGGGCCGAAAAAATTCAAAATAAATTGATCCAACTCGCAGGGTCTGAAATTTTTTTGGGCGATCGTCTTTAAAATAATAAAAATCTAGAAAAATGTTGGCGCGGTACTACCCTTTAAACCACCCCTTTTTAACCCCCAAGTAGTCCCAGGGCCGAAAAATTTAAAAAAAAATTGATCCAATCTCGCAGCGGTCTGAAATTTTTTGGACGATCGTCTTAAAGTAATAAAAATCTAGAAAAATGTTGGCGCGGTACTACCCTTTAAACCACCCCCTTTTTTTCCTCAAGTAGTAGGGCCGAAAAAATTCAAAATAAATTGATCCAACTCTCGCAGCGGTCTGAAATTTTTGGACGATCGTCTTAAAGTAATAAAAATCTAGAAAAAATGTTGGCGCGGTACTACCCTTTAAACCACCCCTTTTTAATCCTCAAGTAGATCCGAGGGCCGAAAAAAATTCAAAATAAATTGATCCAACTCTCGCAGCGGTCTGAAATTTTTGGACGATCGTCTTAAAGTAATAAAAATCTAGAAAAAATGTTGGCGCGGTACTACCCTTTAAACCACCCCTTTTTAACCCCAATAGTCCGAGGGCCAAAAAAATTTAAAATAAATTGATCCAAATCGCACGGTCAAATTTTTGGACGATCGTCTTAATTAAAAAAACTGAAAAAAGTTGGGGGTCTACCCCCTTTAAACCCCCCTTTTCCCCCCGTACTCCCAGGGGCCCAAAAAAAATTAAAATAATTATCCAACTCGCACGGTCTGAAATTTTTGGGATCGTCTTAATGTAATAAAAACTAGAAAAAAAGTTGGCGCGGTACTCTTTAAACCCCCCTTTTTAACTCAAGTGCCGAGGGCCGAAAAAACAAAATAAATTGATCCAACTCGCACCGGTTGAAATTTTTGAAGATCTCTTAAATAAAAAAACTGAAAAAAAGTTGGGCGGTACTACCCTTTAAAACCCCCCCTTTTTAACCCAAGAATGGGGGGAAAAAAAAAAAAAAAAAAGATCCAACTCTCCAGCGGTCTGAAATTTTTTAAAAATCGTCTTAAGTAAAAAAATCTGAAAAAAGTTTGGGGTTTCCCTTTTAACCACCCCTTTTTTCCTAAGTCCCCCAGGGCCAAAAATCAAAAAATTGATCCAACTCTCGCACCGGGAAATTTTTTTAAATTTTTAAATTTTTAAAAAACTGAAAAAAGTTGGGGGGTACTACCCTTTTAAAACCCCCCCTTTTTTAACCCTCAAGTAGTCCGAGGGCCGAAAAAATTAAAATAAATTGATCCAATCTCGCACCCCGGCTGAAATTTTTAAAAATCGTCTTTAAAAAAATAAAAATTGAAAAAATTTCGCGGTACTACCCTTTAAACCACCCCTTTAACCTCAAGTAGTCCAGGGCCGGAAAAAACAAAAAAATTGATCCACCCTCGACGGTCTGAAATTTTTGGCGATCGTCTTAAAGTAATAAAAATCTAGAAAAAATGTTGGCGCGGTACTACCCTTTAAACCACCCCTTTTTAACCCTCAAATACGTCCGAGGGCCGAAAAAAATTCAAAATGAATTGATCCAACCCTCGCAGCGGTCTCAAATTTTTGGGATCGTCTTAAAGTAAAAAAACTAGAAAATTTGGCGCGGTACTACCTTTTAAACCACCCCTTTTAACCTCAAATCTTTCCGAGGGCCGAAAAAATTCAAAATGAATTGATCCAACCCTCGCAGCGGTCTCAAATTTTTGTACGTATAAACACATTAACAATAATAATAAATATATATTCCAAAAAACGAAGCCCAAAAAAAGTGCTAAACCTCGCAATTTTTTCAAAATGCATAGATTTGCATGAAAATTTGGGATTAAGCTTAACTTACCCTCCTCTTCAAAATCTATATTATGCTGATAGGCGCTCTTTTTAGGGGTAAAAACTACCCTTTATTGCTAAAACCTATAAAACTATACATAAAAGCTTAAGTTGAGTAAAATTTGACTATTTCAGATATATGAATGAATGACTATTTCACATATTTCAAATATTTCAGCCCTTAAAAATCAACCCTTATTATGATTAAAAAGAATATTTACCCAAAAAATGTATATATACAATGTACAGTGTTTTGCATGAAAATTTAAGATAAAGCTTAACTTACCCTTCTCTTTAAAGTCTCCATTATACTGAAGGTAGCTTTTTTAGGGGTGAAAACTACCCCTTATTGCAAAAACTTTCAAAACATTGGGCTCATGTAAATTGAAAAATAAGTATTTAATGCTTTGAAACATTATTTAATATATTTTAGCCTTTGAAAATTAACCCTTATTATGATTTAAAAAAAATTGTTTACCCTAGAAAAATTAACATATTGTCACAGAGTTGTAATTAAAAAATGTGACTTCTCAAAAGTAGTACTAATTTAATTTTGTAACTTTTTAATCCCCAAAAACCCACCCCTTATAATCTTACAATGCAAAAAATAGTACAAAACAACGGATTAAAAAAAAGCATCGAATCGCTTTTAGAATGCTCAAAAAAAATCTTTTTTAAGCATTACTCCTTCAGTTTTTGTGATAAAAAGTTCTTTAAGAAACCATTTTGTTGGTTTTTTAAGAGATATAAGGTCCTATATATTAAAAATTAATTATAGAACATTTTTTGCTTAGAAATTAATTTTCTATTGATTCCTGTGGTCGATATATAATAGTTGTTTTCCTAACTGCTTGCCCGAACTCCGCTTCGCGTCGTTCGGGCAACGGCAGTCGCGTGTGGAAAAGTATCACTTTGCGCAAGCGTTAGGAACAAAATTTTTTCTACGAGCGTCAGATAATACCAATATTAAAGCAATGATTATTTTTTAAATTATGTT
Organism: Listronotus oregonensis; assembly: GCA_019359885.1. Classification (NCBI taxonomy): domain Eukaryota; kingdom Metazoa; phylum Arthropoda; class Insecta; order Coleoptera; family Curculionidae; genus Listronotus; species Listronotus oregonensis. Next base: position 64,209 of record JAHBCN010002343.1, read on the forward strand.
TAATCTGAAAGAACTACTACAACATATTTATAAATGGGAATTATTTGTTGATAATATTTACAACAAAAGAACAGTTATTAGCATATTGTAAATTAATTGCAGAACCTGTAATTTCATTTAGCGGGTGGCTTATGGAAGCGCTTATTGTACGGCTTGATGAAGGTTGACTTAGCTCAGGAGGGGAGTTGTTCGTGGTCAATATTTTATTCGACATATCCTTTTCTGATTTTTGGATTCATCAATGTAGCTCTCAGCTACAGCCGTTGATTTCCAGCCCCCAAGTCGCTTGACATTGGTAACTCCTTCTCCATAATGCACTAACATAGTCGAAGAGGATCGACGAAAACTATGTCCAGTGTACTCTTCTGGATTTTTAATTTTAGGTATGCAATTTCTGAAGGCATTTTACCCTATTGAATTTATTCCCACACATTGCGTACTGCATGCTCCTTGTATATACTGGACAAAAAACGTCTGTGTGGGGTATGTGGTTTTCGCAAATTTGCATATTTACGGTACAATTGCAGATAAAGTCCGTTATTTGTTTCATCACACTACAAAGATTCTGGAAGTTTATTTTTACTGTCAGGAATTTTCACCACTATCAAATTTTCATTATCCTGTATGTCATCAATCATTATTTTTGTAAGTTCATCTCTCCTACAAGCACCGGCAAATCCAAAAATGTTGCAACTTTTATTAGAAGGTAAATATTATTAGGTGCTTCTTTCATGAATCTTGAAACTTCTTCTTTGCTAAAAGTTTTTGATTTTTTTGGCCGGTATCCCACGTTTTGGTGTTTAAGTAGTGATGTTAGCTTGAAATATGAACTTAAATCAAGGTTCCTTTTCACTTTGAGGACACATTTTAACATAGAGTGCAAATCCGCAAAATAGGCCAAGAACACTTCTTCTTTAATACTTTTTGTCCCCTTGCTGGAGCACCAGTTTCGAAATGACTATATTGATTCTCATATTTTTCACGAGATTTTCTGGTAATAAATTCAAACTTACGGTATTTGCTGCATCCAGGATAAATCTGGTAGCCCCTCATGGAACTACTCATTTTAAATAATTATTTTTGTCGGATTTTTATTTAATTAAAAAAGATACTATGAGCCTTTTCATTAAAAATCTTGTTTGTATTGAAATTCATTTGTGCAATTGTTGTTTATAGGGAAACGAAAAAAAATCTGACATGTGTTAAAATCACCAAGATTACATATTGTTGCTTGACTTGCATAATCATTTATTATTATTATACACGGTAATTAAAAAATGTTTTTTTTTGTTTTAGTTGAAATATTGAAAATTACGAAGTAACCAAACAAAAAAAAGAATAAACTAAAACTTGCAATGGCTTCGTATATTGCATGAAATAACCCTACAATTACTAAAATACATATAAATCTTGCTTACCTGTAAGATTTTACAGTAGTTTTACATTTCCGCACGGCGTGCAGAAAGTTCACTTTTCCGCCGCCGTGCGGAAAAGTCAACTTTGCGCACTCAAATGCCTCGGAAAAGTGGACTTTTCCGACGCTCGTAGGAAAAAAAATTTCACCTCGAGATGGTTTAACCACCCCAAGGTAAAGGCGCCCTTCGGCATGATATAGATTTTAATCCTTGGACTATTCCCTACCTACTGTCAAAATTAAAAAAAAATGCTAGGCAAAATGGGTTGTTTCCTGGACTAATATTGTTGCTAACACCCTGTACAGGGTCTTTGATTATATTTACGGTTTTGGGGCCTTTATTTTTAAAGACAGAAAAAAATGTTTTATATAAAAATTGTAGGTTTTTTCCATATTATCTTTTGAAATTATAGAAAAAAAATATCGCAAAAAAAAAAATGGAAAAATATAGGCAACTTCAACTTTTAAATAAAACACCCTGTATTTATCGCTACAACAAAAGATTTTTTTTTTTTTCTGATTTCAAAATTTTAAATATAATTTTTTAAAAAAAAAAAAAAAAAAAAAAAAAAAAAATATACATTGATGATATTTGGATGAACCATTTTCAAGATATTTTAGGTTAAATTATTAATAAATTACAAAAAATTTCATATTAGTATCAAAGAAAGCCATGGAAACAATAAAATTTTATGTTGCTAAATTTGGTGAGGGTTTTCGGACCAATAATGTTTATTTTTAAACATTCCTGATAAAGTGAAAAGACTTTGGTGAATAGAATTTTATTTAAAAACTTTATTTCTCATAAACCTAGCTATTTCCAAGCATACTTAGGTCGGTCCCATGTTTTGTTCAAAAGATTCTGAACGGACATAAATTTATAAGGATAAAATTTGTAACATTTTAAGGTTAAATAAATTTTATAATCTTTATTCAATGCCGCATCCGAGATTGATATTTCGGGTTTTCTAAAATTATTAAAAGTAGTTAGTGCTAGTCCAATAGAAAAAGTATAATAATAATCCTGAAAAAAACAGAAATCCAAAACTTTGTTTTCATTTCGGGCAGTCCTTTTCTTATTTTAAAGCTTTTTCGTTCAATAAACTTTCTTACATTATTTAATAGTATCTATAAATGGCCCGTTGTTAAGGATATAATAAGTAATATTCCCTTTGCACTGTCGTCACAATTTTTTTGTTACCATAAAAAAACGCATAATTTTTTTTGTTCTTCTGATAATCACAAAAAAGCAATACAAACGAATTTTAATAGTTAAAATGATTAATTTTAACTTTTTACAATATCAATACGTCAAATTTATTGAAACAATTTTATTGTTTTCATAGCTTTCTTGATACTGATATGATTTTTTTTTAATTTATTAATATTTTAAGCTTAAATATCTCAAAAATGGTTTATCCAAATATTATCAATGTATATATATTTGAAATCAGAAAAAAACTTTTATTTTAGTGCATAATATACAGGGTGTTCCATTTAAAAAAGTTAAAGTTGCCTATGTTTTTCCATTTTTTATTGCGATATTTTTTTACTAATAATTTCAAAAGATAATATGGAAAAACCTACAATTTTTATATAAAACATTTTTTTCTGTATCTTCAAAAATAAAGGCTCCAGAAGCCACGTAAATATAATCAAAGACCCTGTACATATAAACACATTAATAATAATAATAATAAATATATGTATGTTACAACAAGCAGCTGAATAAGTATGTAGGTATATTGTATATTATAAATAAGTAATTTTCTTTGCCAATGTCAACAAAAGATAAGATTTTAATAAATATACAAAATCTTATCTAACTAACCCGTGAGTCAGACTTGGTAAATGCCGTACCCACAACTTTATAATGAAGTAAATGTGTGACAATATTATTTCACAATACAGGAAAACCCATAGATTTATATTTTTATCGATTTATTGTTATGGTATGGGATCAGAATTAAAAGCGACCTTCGCCAATTAGCCTACAGGATGAAAACTTTTCTTTATTAAATATAGTATGAAACCAAATGTATTGCGAATGGGTGGCCTAAAAATATACAGGGTGTCCCAACTCTATTTATATACTAAATATTTTTGCTCCTGTACAGGGTTATTCATTTTAAAGTATACAGGGCTTTATTTTTGAACTTCCCTGTATTTTAAAAAACGAATATAGCCATTTCGTTTTTTTTCTGTAGAATTTAATAATCTAATCAGAAAAACATTTGAAACAAAAACAAAAGGGTTACAGCACGAGTGACGTATTTTTTAATGGAATACCCCGTATATTTTTATATCAATAGATAGAGATTTTCACGAGGAATTCGGTGATATAGGGGTTCTGGGTTTATTTCCTGCGGTTCTGCTGTAATTGTCTAAAAACTGCATGATACTAGAAGGATAGTTTCCCCCTGAAAAAAACTGGCTGCCACAGGTCACAGGTGCTTATTTGTCAAAGTCAAGAATTTTAAAAATACGTTTATTACTTTTTTGGGGTAGTTTTATAATGAGGTTTTCATCAGAAGAACCGGCTTCAAATTATATTATATGCTAAAAATGATATGATATATATCTATTTCTAAACCAAGCAGCAAAATTACAATAAACGAAAAAAATTAAAATACAATACGACGTAAAATATGGTGGTAATAAGAACACTATAAAAAAAAATATAATATTACTAATAATTTAAATTTCTATATCCCCCCCGTTATTTTCGAAACATTATCTAAACCCCTCCTTACCTTTTTCTCTCCCGATTTTTTGAGGTTCTTGGTTAAGACGATTTTTTTATTTAAATTTTTCTCTCTTTTTTTCCTGTTTGTTTAATTTTTGGTAAACGACATTTTTTAAGTAATAAAAAATTTTCCCCAAAATTTTTAATATCTGGACTATTAGGGGGCCCCCTCTAATGTGCCAAAAAATAACCCGATTGTATCGGTTGAGATACTGCACAACTTGACGAACAGCTTTTGGGGGGCGCCCCGTCTTGTTGCCAAATTATTTGCGATACTTTTCAGTGGCAATTCTTTTAAAAGTCCCCAATATCGTTTTCAAGAGATTGAGATTTCTTTCTCCAGTTAAGGCCCCATAAAACCCCACAATTCTAGTTTTAAAAACCCCCAAGGAATTTTAAAAAGGGTATGGAACCCAAGCAGGCCCATTCGATAAAAAAATGTCCAGATGAAAATAACTGCAGAGTTGGCCCCGCCGATTTTGCGCAATAACAAAATTTCCCAGAAATAATTTAATGTGTTGCTCTTACACTGATAAATCAGTGTGAAGTTCCCAACACATTATTATGAACCGTTTTAGTTTGATTGTTTTGCTTTTTGTGATTATATTTTGGGGTTGCAGAATTTTGGATTGATAAAAACCTTCTTATTTTAGTGATTAGTGTTTATTAAATTGTGACTAAATTTTGTGTTTATTGTTTGTTACTTATAATTTAAAAAATTTTTTTTTTCCAAATTGGGAAAAAAGGGTTTTTTTTAGGTTTTTTTTAAATTTTTAAATTGGGGCTTTTTTAAACGTTAGGTAACCGAATAAATAAAAATATATCAATTATGAATTATAGAAAATGAAAATTTCATGAAATAGCAGTGAGAAACGTAAGGCAATCTTAACTATCTTTAGATGATTTCCATGATGTTTGTGTATTTCTGTGGATTATTAAAAATAAAAAGGTTTACATTTGGTACTTTTATTTCTTTAATAATTTAGTATATTCTTTTAAAGGATCAAAATTATTAATTACTGGGCAACCAGGAAATTTTAATTTATACAGATCCCTCTAATTGAATAAAAAAAACAATTTAATGTTAAAGTTCCTTTTTGCTTTTTCTGTATTTGTTTAAAATAAATTGATTTTTGGTTTTTTAAACTTACATTATCAACTTTTTTAAACTCGACTTCTGTAGACACATAATATTTAACGGTTACTGTTACAATGATACCTAGGTACCAAAGGTTACTAAACATTATTAACATGTTATTCTGTCTCATAAATGTTTGTTATTATGAAAAGTATATGCCTAAAAACAGTTATAAAAATTTTCCTTTTTAATGTACAACACAATCTTAGGATAAAATTAAACTCATTTACACTATCTTGCCCTTCTTTTATCACAAAATTGGTGATAAGTACATGAAACTATCATACAGTGTTTGAAATTTATTTTTTTAAAAAACGTGTTTTTTTTTATTTACTAAGATTTTTGGGAAAAATAAAAAGCTCTCAAAAATATCGACCATTTAAATAGAAGGCTGTAAATTTTGGGCCATCTATTCTTTCCATATTATATCAGATGATATAAAATCAATATTACACAATAATTTTAAATATTCTTTGGGAAAAACTTTCACAATTTTCAAAAAAAAAAAAAACCGTGAATGCTTGAATTTACATTTGATGATGTCAACTTTTTGATTATAAAAGAATTATAAGTCCGGCTCTGATCTATTCATTGCGCAAATCCCGGGCCAACCCCGATTCCCGCTCCCTACACGCCTGGAAATTTTTTCTACGGGGTTGGGCTTCCATACACCTTTAAACTTCCAGCACACCACCCAGACATGAAAAGGGGAACCCCTTTGGATTTAAGATGCATTTGCCACCGGTCGGGGGAAAGGACGCGGAGACGTGGGCGGAGACTAACAAACTCCCACTACCACAATTTTGTATAGCCGCATTAAAAAAATTTTTTTATTTAGGTTCTTCCAAATTCGGTGTATCGATGCCATGTTGTTTCCGATTGCAAGCCTACAGGAGATAACGTTTTTCGGTAACTATTTTTCACTTAAATGACATAAATTGTACACCATTTTAAAGGTAAGGAAATAATCTAGGCCTCTGCTGTAACGGAATTTTGAAATGTGAGTCGAATTAAGAAAAAATAGTATCTAAACATAACCGATTTTAGGGTGACTTTCACTCAAGGAAATATTAAAAACTAAATCCAAATTTAAAAAACTATTACAGCAGAAACCTAGATTTAAGTGTTGGCTTTCATATAGTTTTTGAAAATTATCGATAACTTATACAGTTTTTGAGAAAAACATTATGCCCCGAAGCCCAAATTGGATCCAAAAGACTGGCAGTGTACAATACTTACAACATGGTCGATCTGCTGAATTTAATATAATATATTTAAGTAGGCTTAAACGATAGAATTAAGAGTAGTTAAAATAAAATTTGAATTGCAAATTTTTATTTAAATTACCGAAGGATATTTGTGGTTATATAATTTACGTTGTGTGAATTAATAATGAGTTTTTATACATATTCGGCGTCAATGGACTTATAAAATGGAGTCTCTTTGTTAATAACCTATAATTAGTAGTAATAAATTAGTCACAATGTGTGATAATTATTTAACCTGTATTTTATGATTTTATATACAGGGTGTTACAGAATGTTGTGAGGAAAATTTGGGGGTAGATTCTACATGTAAAAATATGAAAAAAAGTTCATATAAACATGGGTCCGGAAATGCTTTGTTTTTTTGATACGGGGTGTTCAAAGTTTTTCGCCTTTTAAAGTTTATTTCACATTTCTCTAAAACCCGTGAAGATATTGAGATAAGTTTTGCTACACGCAAATGTATTATTATAGGTCACATTCACAGAGGGAAGCCATTTATAGCATCTAATCTAAAGTTAAAATCGAATAAATTATTCCTGAACCATTAGTAGGTACAAATAAAATAATAAAATTATAAATAAAACATGAAACAGCTAAGTGTACTTTTAGTTTTATTTCGAAAACGGTATATCAGAACGAAAAAGTCCAAGAGGTACTTTTTAAGCATAATTAAACTGGCTTTAAACGGGCAATACTAATATTTGGAAAAACCAGTGGCGTACAGTTTTTTTGCTAAAAATAAGTACTTACCAGCACGAACGCCACTGATCTAAGTGCCTTAGAAAACAATTTTGTACATGTAAATGTGACCTATATTTATAAATTTGCATGTACAAAAACTCATCTTAATATCTCCACAACTTTTCGAGAAATGTAAAATAAACTATAAAAGACAAAAACTTTAATCACCCTGTATCCTAAAAACGAAGCATTTCCGGACCCATGTTTATTTGACCTTTTTTTCATATTTTTGGATGTATAATCCGCCCCTAAATTTTCCTCAAAACATTTTGTAACACCCTGTATATTGTTCACCTTAGTTCTCCACCACTCTTTAGTTGTCATTGTCAATTAATAGTTGTCATCATTAATTTACTGTTGTCAATATTTTCTGTTTAATAAAGCCAATCTTTTGGTAAATATGTCTAGTTTATTACACAATGAAGACTAAGTGCTTTTCTGTAAAAAAACAGGAGCTGTTGGTAGAGATGTGAGTCGCGAATATTTCCAAGCAAATAATGCGAATGTTCTCTAATATGCAAACAGAGCTGTCAAAACTTGAAGTACTTTAAGTAAAATTTTACTTGAAGTACTTTTTTGTACTTCAAGTATTTTACTTCAAGTACTTTTTATTAGGAAGTACTTGTACTTGTACTTGATTAGTTTTTATGAAGATACTTGGATTTTTACTTCATTTGACCAAGTAAATTACTTGAAGTATTTATTTAAGTACTTGAAATATTACGATGTACTTGAAGTAAAAAAAGTACTTCAAGTAAAAAAAAGTACTTTAAGTAAAGAAAGTACTTCAAGTAAATAAAAAGTACTTAAAGTAAAAACAATACCAAGTATAAATTTAAAAATACCCTTGATAAGTACAAACAATTAAACAAAAATACCCAACGCTCTTTTTATTGTATTGCATTACAGCGCTCATTTGAATTGGATCCAACAGCAAGACAAGTGTAACTATTTCTGATAATTAGACTTTTTGTTCTTTTTTCGAAATCAATCCTTATAAAAAATCCTTTATTTTGATACCCAATTTGTTATATTTAATAATGAATACTAACAGCCATTTTTCATGACAATTTTATTATCGAACGCATTCAGGATACGAAACAGTTTCCAAATCACTCTCGAAAATGTCAAAAACGTGACAGTTCTAGAATATTCTATTGGTGCGATTCGACGTTTGATGGAGCGGTTCCCCAACTATTTCGTATTGTGAATGCGTTCATTATTACCTTCATTTGAACGAAAAGCCCTGTATTTTAATAGGCAACTTAAACAAAATTTCCACTAATAAAATGGAAACGACATCAAAGTTGAAGTTAGGTTGTTCTGACTTGATTTTGTGTTGATGGGAAATTAAAATATTTTCCAAGAATAGGTTTTGGGTGCCAACCTGCTGTAGGCACCCATATGAAAACACTCGCTTTTGACAGATATATCGGATGCCAACGGGTGCCAACGCCAACCCGTTGGCAACCACTGGAAAAAAACCCTCAATGTTTGGAATATCCTTTCTTTGGAAAAAACCAATATTTCCTATAATAGTTTAAGGCCCAAGCGCTCACCCGAGTACGGCATTGTAGGCCTGTTGCCATAAATTTACATACGAAATTTTACATTATTTCGGACGTCGGATGCATAAGATCCCGACTTAAAACGGGACACTTGTTAGGAAAACAACCCTACTTGTTTTCCTAACTATAATTTTTAACGACTGGCCTACTTTCCAATGACGTAGCGCTCAGTCCTTAAAGCTTTGTTGGAAAACCCCGTTTTGAGGAATAAACCCTCTAACTTCCTTACAAAAATACTACTCAACTATAATTTGTACTTGGACTTTTACTTCAGACTTTGTACTTCAAGTACTTTGGTTTACTTCAAGTACTTTTGATTTTACTTCAAGTACTTGGATTTACTCAATAAATATTGGGTGGTACTTCAAGTACTTTTTCAATTTACTTGAAAATACAAGTACATTTTAATGAATACTAGGTACTTGTACTTGAAGAAATTTTTTAAAAATTAAAAACTTGGTAATTGTACTTGAAGTACTATTTAAGAGTACTTTGACAGCTCTGTATGCAAAGGAAGATATTTGGCGTATTTTTATATTAAAATCAATTTTATGGAATGGGTCCGCCTTTAGAATCAAATTTGTTACTAGTTGTACAGGGTGTTCCAAAAAGTAACTTGATCATGGCTTAAGCTTTTTGTATAGATAATTTTTATTCTTAAAACACTGTATATTAGATAATAACGTATATTTCAGCGAGCTTCAGCAGATCTATCGCATCTCTCACAAGAAAGCCAGGCGAACAATGAGTCATTCTCGGCTCACATGTGCATCAACGAGATCTCGAAGCAGCTTCGCAAATCGTATTCGGACGCTTCGGATAAGGCAGCTTCGGAAAATGAGGCTTCACACGGCCAAGATCACGAAGCTACCTTTGTGACGGTTATCGAAGTGAATGGATTGAATAAGAAGGAAGCTTCGTCGCCTTTAGCTGCCAAGAGACCTCCTAAGTAAATAATTTTTTTAATCACAGTTTTTAAGGTTGATAAACTACAGGGTGTTCAAATTTGAGCTTGCTTTTTACATTTCGTTTTAATCTTTGGACAGCCCACCAAGGCTGAGGCTTAAGTACAAACGTACCGTGGGTGTCTTAAATGTAGTGAGAGGGAGTTTGTTCACACGGGACTTAAATGTTTGGAGACTGGGAGGAGAAGGAAAAACTTCTGCTGGTAGCAGGTTCCATAGTCTGGACATGAAGGAACGAAGAAAGCGGGAAGCTCGGGTCCTCTCTAGTTGAACTGTAAAAGGATGCAAAAAAGTTGCACTACGTGTTGCTCTGTTGGGAGCTGCCAGAGGAGGAATTATACTGGCCAACTCCTCTGAACAGAAGCCATGAAAATACCTATAGAAGAGCGACAGATCCCCCACAGCTCGACGGTGGGCAAAAGTAGGAAGCATCTGTGTAAGCGTGGGATCATTAATAAGACGAACGGCTCTTTTTGAATGGAGTCCAGAATGCTAACTGTTGTAGGAGACGCCATTCCCAAGACATGAGAACAATATTCTAAAGAGGGTCTGATTTGGGATACATACAGAGTATACAGATTGGGAGAAGAGGCTATGGATGTAATGTGTTTGTGCCAGTTGAGGTTATTCGCAAAACTAACGCCGACAAGATTAAACGACTTTTTGTTTTGCAGAACTTGGCCGCTCATATGTAACGGATCAACAACTGGCAGACTTTTTTCGCGACAGCGAACAGGACTGTGTTTTTGGAGGCACACATAAGTTAAAGTAGGAATATGGATGGTATAATAAGCTTTCCGATAAAAACAAAAGTCTCCTTTATGTACCCGTATTACACATTCAAAAGCAAGCTCAAATTTAAATATCCTTTACATACATACTGCATAGTTGTAAATCGTCCTATTTCAGGGTTCCTGCAAGGCCAGAGTCGTTAAAAAATGCAAATTTCGACACGCAGCGAAGCAACAGTGACTCAGTTTCGTCCAGTTCAGAGATACTGAATAATCCAGATGAGCCCTATTACGATATAGTTGCTCCCGAAGAGGACTACCTGACAAGGAGCGACCATTCGAGTACAGAGAATGTGTTCGGGTCGAGCAGTACGCTGCCGCTAGATTTGAAGACGCAGCAATCGGTAGAGCCCCAGAGTCCTGGGACTTCCAATTATGTTAATATTGAATATTTTATACAGTAAGTTAAATACAATGATTTGTCACTTTTCCAATTTTGGTTAAACCAGGGTAATAATTGGCCAGTCTAGTTAAAAACATATTTTCTTTAAAACTAACCTAATTTGAAGAAGCTCTGAGTGCCTGAATGGAAGCTACAGATTTTTTTCATCCGATGTCACTTTTCCAATACCAAATTCGACTTTTTCACATATTTAGACAAGAAAAAAATATTTTTGGTTAAACCAGGGTAATGATTGGCCAGTATAGTAAAAAACATTCTTTCTTTAAAACTAACCTAATTTGAAGAAGCTCTAAGTGCCTGAATGGAAGCTACAGATTTTTTTTCTACCGATGTCACTTTTCCAATACCAAATTCGACTTTTTCACATATTTAGACAAGAAAAAATATTTTTGGTTAAACCAGGGTAATAATAGGCCAGTATAGGTAAAAAACATTATTTCTCTTTAAAACTAACCTACTTTAAAGTAGCTCTGAGTGCCTGAATAGAAGCTACAGATTTTTTTTTCTACCGATGTCACTTTTCCAATACCAAATTCGACTTTTTCACATATTTAGACAAGAAAAAATATTTTGGTTTAACCAGGGTAATAATTGGCCAGTATAGGTAAAAACATCTTTTCTTTAAAACTAACGTAATTTGAAGAAGCTCTGAGTGCCTGAATGGAAGCTACAGATTTTTTTCTACCGATGTCACTTTTCCAATACCAAATTCGACTTTTTCACATATTTAGACAAGAAACAAAATATTTTTGGTTAAACCAGGGTAATAATTGGCCAGTATAGTTAAAAACATCTTTTCTTTAAAACAACCTAATTTGAAGAAGCTCTGAGTGCCTGAATGGAAGCTAAGATTTTTTTACCGATGTCACTTTTCCAATCAAATTGACTTTTCACATATTTAGACAAGAAAAATATTTTTGGTTAAACCAGGGTAATATTGGCCAGTATAGTAAAAACATTTCTTAAACTACTATGAAGAAGCTCTGAGTGCCTGAATGGAAGCTACAGATTTTTTTTCTGTCGATGTCACTTTTCCTATATCAAATTCGACTTTTTCACATATTTAGACAAGAAAAAAATATTTTTGGTTAAACCAGGGTAATAATTGGCCAGTATAGTTAAAAAGCATCATTTCTCTTTAAAACTAACCTAATTTGAAGAAGCTCTGAGTGCCTGAATGGAAGCTACAGATTTTTTTTCTACCGATGTCACTTTTCCAATACCAAATTCGACTTTTTCACATATTTAGACAAGAAAAAATATTTTTGGTTAAACCAGGGTAATGATTGGCCAGTATAGTTAAAAACATCCTTTCTCTTTAAAACAAACCTAATTTAAAGAAGCTCTGAGTGCCTGAATGGAGGCTACAGATTTTTATGTCCACCGATGTCACTTTTTTAACACCAAATTCAACTTTTTTACATATTCAGACAAGAAAAATATTTTGGTTAAACAAGGTTAATAATTGACCAGTATAGTTAAAAGACATCTTTTTCTTTAAAACTAACCTAATTTAAAGAAGCTCTGAGTGCCTGAATGGAAGCTACATATTTTTTTCTACGATGTCACTTTTCCAATACCAAATTCGACTTTTTCACATATTTAGACAAGAAAAAATATTTTGGTTAAACCAGGGTAATGATTGGCCAGTATAGTTTAAAAACATCATTTCTCTTTAAAACTAACCTAATTTGAAGAAGCTCTGAGTGCCTGAATGGAAGCTACAGATTTTTTTTCGACCGATGTCACTTTTCCAATACCAAATTCGACTTTTTCACATATTTAGACAAGAAAAAATATTTTTGGTTAAACCAGGGTAATGATTGGCCAGTATAGTTAAAAGACATCCTTTCTCTTTAAAACTAACCTAATTTGAAGAAGCTCTGAGTGCCTGAATGGAAGCTACAGATTTTTTTCTACCGATGTCACTTTTCCAATACCAAATTCGACTTTTCACATATTTAGACAAGAAAAATATTTTTGGTTAAACCAGGGTAATGATTAGCCAGTATAGTTAAAAATCATCCTTTTTCTTTAAAACTAACCTAATTTGAAGAAGCTCTGAGTGCCTGAATGGAAGCTACAGATTTTTTTCTGACCGATGTCACTTTTCCAATACCAAATTCGACTTTTTCACATATTTAGACAAGAAAAAATATTTTTGGTTAAACCAGGGTAATGATTGGCCAGTCTAGTTAAAAGACATCTTTCTCTTTAAAACTAACCTAATTTGAAGAAGCTCTGAGTGCCTGAATGGAAGCTACAGATTTTTTTCTACCGATGTCACTTTTCCAATACCAAATTCGACTTTTTCACATATTTAGACAAGAAAAAAATATTTTTGGTTAAACAGGGTAATGATTGGCCAGTCTAGTTAAAAGACATCCTTTTTCTTTAAAACTAACCTAATTTAAAGAAGCTCTGAGTGCCTGAATGGAAGCTTCAGATTTTTTTTCTACCGATGTCACGTTTTCAATAACAAATTCGACTCTTTCACATATTTATACAAGAAAAAAATATTTCTGGTTAAACCAGATTAATAATTAGACGGCAGGGTTAAAAGATATCGTTTCTCTTTAAAACTAACCTAATTTAAAAAACCTCTGAGCGCCTGAATGGAAGCTACAATTTTTTTTCCACCGATGTCGCGTTTCCAATACCAAATTCGACTTTTTCACATATTTAGACAAGAAAAAAATATTTTTGAATAAACTAGGGTAATAATTTGCCCGACATTCAAATTCAAAATTTAGCTTTTTATGTGCGTCTATATTAAGAACCATAATTTTCTTTGGTATTGTTGATTTTAATTTTGACAACCAGTAAACCATTTTTTACCGTCTAAATTTCTTGATTACTCGTTTCAAGATCTACAAAGAAAAATGGCAATGACGCCAGCAGTAGTGAGGACGAACACGACGAAATGCCCGAGCTGACTAGGCAAACTAATGATAATAGTTCGTATGCTAGTTCTAGTTCGTTGGAATCAACCACGCCTAGTACCAGAAGAAAATTCAGTCATGTAAGTAAAAAGTTGACTCTAATAGCGACAATGAAAAAGAAAAAATCTAGTAATATTATTCTGTGCTTTGTGTGTTTATGGGAACCATTTTAGTTTAACTAGCTTGAAAAGTATTAATTTTTTTAGGGCGGAGAATCAGAGTCTGAAAGAATGTACCGGAGTATTTTGTGCAATATCATTGATAGTGAAACCAATTATGTTGAATGGCTTAGTGTACTTTTAAAGGTAAGCGAAGCTTTATCACGCATATACAAGGTGTCGATTTTCAATGCAAACTTGTACAAATATTATATGACTAGGGGAAACTAGAACCACTATACTTCGGTCTAGGGGTGAGTCAACCCTCCACAAACTTTTCTACGTTTTTTTTTCAGTACATGAAAGCAATTCAAGCCACCATTGGTACATCTCAACCGATAGTGAACGAAACGGAATTCAACACTATTTTCTACAAAATACCTGAACTTTATAATCTACACGGCAATTTTTTGGAATCGCTCAAAAGGCATTCGCAGAAATGGGATACGAAAATTGGCGATAGCTTCAAAGTTATGGTAAGGAAACTTCCATATAATAACTTAAAAGTGGTTTTATTTTAGTTATACAGGGGTGACTGAAATTAAATGTACCGGGTGACCAAATAAGGGAGGACGCCGGCTGTATCTCAGAAAATGTTTATCGCACAGCGTTGGGGAAAAAATATTTTGGTAAAAGTGGTCAAGAGAAATAGCTGGAAATTATTTTTAAGTTTTTGAAATGGCGCTAGGGGGCGTAAGTGCAATCTTGAATCTAAAAAAGTGATTTTTCTGTAAATTTTGCTATATTAACCTAACAAAAAAGTACCTGATCTTTAAAGTCGAGGATAATTTGAACCTTTTTTGTTTAACAATTTTTGCTGTATCTCTAAAAATAAAGTGGTGGGTATTTAAAAGTTTCAGTAAAAACACTCTGTATCTTCAAAACGACTAAGCCGATTTTAACAAGCTTAGGTTAGTTAAAAGGGCTATTCTTGGGCTATGAATGTTATAATATTTGAAGTTTCGTTAGTTTCACATGTCGCCGCTAGAGGGCTTTTTTTGACATTCCGACAAAAATGGTTAATTTTTCAAAAAAATTAAATGCATTAGTATGATTTTTTTTCATGAAAAAGTAGCTTAATGATGCCTAAACAAGCTCACCAAAAATTGTATTTCGATATCTTGTTCCTTACCTAAAATTTAGGCCAAAGAAAATTTTATACGTCAAAATCTCAAAAACTATAAAAGCTACAAGAAATTTTATATGACATAAATTATGTATTTTTACGGAACCTTTAATTTAGGTTATATAATCTTTTCGTCTAAATGCAATACTTTACGAGTTATAATAAAAAAATCTAATTCCAAGGGTATACCTTAAAAATCCTGAAAATTAGATTTATTGATTATAATTCGTAAAGTAATGCATTTATGCGAAAAGATTATATAACCTAAATTAAAGGTTCCGTAAAAATACATAATTTATGTCATATAAAATTTCTTGTAGCTTTTATAGTTTTTGAGATATTGACGTATAACATTTTCTTTGGCCTAAATTTTAGGTAAGGAACAAGATATCGAAATATGGTTTTCGCGAGGTTGTTTAAGCATCATTTAGCTACTTTTCTATGAAAAAAAAAATCATACCAATTCATTTAATTTTTTTGAGAAAATTAACCATTTCTGTCGGAATTTCGAAAAAAGCCCTCTAGCGGCGACATGTGAAACTAACAAAACTTCAAATAATATAACATATATAGCCCAAGAATAACTCTTTTTAACTAGCCCAAGTTTGTTAAAATCGGCTAAGCCATTTCGAAGATACAGGATGTTTTTTACGGAAACCTTTAAATACCCCCCACTACTTTATTTTTAGAGATACAGCAAAAATTGTCAAACAAAAAAGGTTCAAATTATCACCAACTTTTAAAATTAGGTATTTTTTGTTAGGTTAATGTAGCAAAATTCACAGAAACATCACTTTTTTAGATTCAAGATTGCAGTTACGCCCCCTAGCGGCCATTTCAGAAACTTGAAAATAGTTTCCAGCTATTTCTCTTCACCACTTTTACCAACAATATTTTTTCCCCAACGCTGTGCGATAATCATTTTCTGGGATACAGCCGGTGTCCTTTCTTATTTGGGCACCCGGTACAACATTTAATGACAGATTCCTAACCTTAAAATAATTCATGACGCCTCGTTTGTAGTGGTGCGATTTTGTAGGCTTTATTGTATTTTTTAATATTATTTTTTTGATGGTTTGCCAAATAATGAAACTATTCGTTTATGGAAAAAGAACTATTTGCACACATACGCACCGTTTATGGAAAAAGAACTTTTTGCACACATACGCACCTGCAATTTTACTGAAAATTTTGCGAGTACATTTTTGAAAAATTATGATTTTTAAAAAAAAATCGCGTACGACGAAAAATTTTCAAAATTATACCGTGTATCTTTAGTTTTATGTAAAAGTATTAGAAAATAATTTTAATTTTTCCATAGGCATCAAATTTATCCCTCTATGGAGCTTTCTTAAGCAATTACGGACAGGCTTTAGATACAGTAAGAAAGTGCAGTGCTAATAATTCACAGTTTGCTCACATCACCAAAAATATCACCTGTAAACATCTTTCCGACCAGGCCATAAGTCTGGAGGATCTTCTGCACAAACCAGTAGCCAGGTAGCTATATGAGAAAATATTGGTGCACGATACAACGTAAAAAATATCGTTTTTATTTTTAGGGTGCAGAAAAATGCGCTAGTTTTGCACGATCTGCTGAAACACGTGCCTCAGAACCATCCCGATCACTTCAGCCTTTCTGAAGCGTTGAATCTGACTCAGAATTTCTTGGATCAGTTTAATATGATCCAGACTAAGTCCATGTTTCCTGTAAGTGATCGAACTCAACTTAAGTAATTCAATGTGCTGATTTTTTGTTTTATTTTTTTTAGGCCACCGACAGAGCGCAGAGGAGATTGGTGAAGAATTCGTTCATTGTCGAATATGTTGATGGGCACAGAAAGCTTAGGCATTTGTTTTTGTTTAATGATGTCATAGCGTGCGCCAAATACAAGGTAGTAGTATACTCGATGAGTCAGACTTTATCTACTTTATTTGGCTTTTTACTCTTATTTGCTGAAATATTTTGCAGTGCAATAATTTGATGTGAAAAAATTATATGTTTTTTTTTCAGTCTTCAGGCAGAAACGAAAAATACACATTCGAATTGAAATGGTTCATTCCCGTCGAAGATATTCTAATTTTAGAAGAGACCACTGCCAACCTACACGAAACGTCGCAGTCGAACATCGTAGCTCTCAAATCGCAAGCCAGCAATGTCAGGGACCAATTGAGGCAGGAGGAGAAATTAAACGGAGATAAAGTAAGTTTTCTCGGTTTTAAATGATCGTTTTTAATAATAATTATTTCAGCACCATCGTCCCAAGCTGAGCAGGGGCTCCGACAAGTTCCGCAAAAGACTGATCGAGCTGGAAAGTCAGTTGGTGCTGGTCTCTCCGAATTTGGTTTATAGGATAAAGCACAGGGGTACGGGGCGGACGTACATGTTCTTTTTGTCGAGCGATTTCGAGAGGACGCAGTGGATTGAGGCTATACAGACCCTACAGGTAAAAAAGATAGTTTTAAATTATTTCGATTTTGGTGAATTTTTTAGCAGGGTGTAGACATGTATTTTGAAATTTTACCCTGAATTTTAGTTCTCAAAAAATACTGCTGGCTTAATCATCATACAGGAAGAAACAAAAGTTACTTTTTGCCCCTTAAGGGGTTCTCTGGTTTGACGGTCTGATTTTTATCCATTTTTTTGGGATTTTTTGTGAGGACCAATGAAGAGATAGGGCTTTGGAGTTTTGATCATTTATTTATAAGTATTTCAAGAGTATACATATAAATTTTTAGCTAAAAATATTTATTAGTTACAGCGCTCTGAAGACACCTGCCTCGAAAAATGGACGCTCACTCCCTCCACTAAATCGGCTGATTGGCTTATCTGAAACTAAAAAAACCGGCGGCGTTTTAATCTGTAAGCTTAAATATACGGAATAGACTATTATAATAAAAAATAAAAATTGGATTTTTGGCGGACTTTGGAACAAAAAATTTAAATTAACGTATTTATTTTTCAACTTTTTGTTAAAAAAAAAAAAAATAGAAATAATCTAAATTTTGAGGTAGATTAGATTGGATTAGATTATTTAAGCGGAGATGGCAAAAATGACCTCCACCACTGCCACCTTACCAGATTTATTGTGGTTTCTCCTATCATTCTTTAGAGTACCTTGTCCAGGCCCGTCTTCTTAACTAGACTCCAGAGTCTTGACACTGGCCACTACATATATCTCGCCGGTTTTGGCTTTTCCTCACCAAGCCTAGTAAACCTAAGCCTACGTAGTGCTTCACAGTGGCACCACACGTGTACGGCTGTTTCTTCAGCCTCCTGGCAGAACCTACACAGGCTATCCTCCACCAGGCTAATTCTTTCCAGGTGCTTGTCGAGTTTGCATTGTCCTGTTAGTTGACCTTCCGTTATCCTTATGACATTACGACTGTGGCGCAGTAGGTCCGAAGTAAACTTGGCCGAGCAGGTCTTAATGAACTGTTTTGCCTGTCGTTGTCCCGGTGTTTGTACCCACCAGCTTTGAAAATCTCTGCCTACACAACTCTTAATAGATGCTTTAAAGAGGCCTGTCGAGATTCCACAGAATGGCTCCGGGCCTATCATTTCCATGGCTGATCCTCTTTTGGCTAGGTCGTCGGCCTCTTCGTTACCTGGGTGGCCCTCGTGGCCTGGGACCCAGGCTACCGTAAGTTTGTTTGCCAAGCCGACTTTTTCCAGGGCCTGTATACAGTCCCCCACTAGTTTGGAATTAACTTTTGGAGAACTGACGGCCTTCAGGGCCGCTTGGCTGTCTGAGTAAATGACGATATGTTTTCCTTTACTCCCTTTTTCTTTAATCCGCACAGCGCAATGCAGTATTGCTGCGATTTCCGCTTGGAAAACCGTGGCGTGCTGACCAAGACTTAAGGTTTGTCTCCATAGATGCCAGCTCCTACTCCCTTGTTAGTCTTGGAGCCATCTGTATATCAGATATGATCGGCTTTGATTGGAGGGCCTTCTTTCCAGTCCTCCCTATCTGGTATGACAATCCGAAAGTGTCTGTTGAAGATGAAACGAGGGGTTGACCTGTCTGAGAGCATCTCAAACAATGAGCTGACCTCTTGGTCCTCTATTTCCCATCTTAAGGTCCTTTGGTGTCCTATAATTGGACTTTGACCTCGTTTAAGTCTATAGAGTACCGCCTTTACTTTCCCTGTATGTAAATGTGGAGTGCCGGCAGGTTTAGCAGCACTTCCAGGGCTGCAGTTGGGGTTGTTCTCATAGCTCCTCATGCATACGCATACATAAATTTTTGGAAATAATATAATATAATTGAAGTGAATCGGCCAAGCCGTTCTCGAGATATGATGGAGGAAAGTTTGAAAAACATAGTTGTGAGAAAAACGCGTTTGAAATTTCAAATACAGTTACAACTATAAAAATCCTAACTTACCATTAATCTGCGATACCAAGACTAAAAAAAATTCACAACGTTAATAACTATACCAATTTGTTCCTAATTTTGTTTAAACTTGTCTGTACTTGTATAAGCATACATTAATATAGAAAGGTTTCAGGTATTAAGTCTACAGAACACAATAGGTTCAGCCTCTCAGCGCTCCGTCTATTTTAACTGCTGTATCTTTATAATGTCTTCGAATTTCGAAAAACCACTTTAAAACCATATTCTACACATATTAAGGAAAAAAATTATGCAAAAAAATTATCGATTTTTCGAACCTGTCAAACCAGAGAAATACCTAACGCCCCGTGGAAAAATTGAACGGTAAAATTTAGGTTCATTATGTTTTGGTTTGAAGTATGACCTTTTCTTGACGAAATGTTTTTGAATTCACGTCAGTATCTGCTTTTATGAGAACATACAAATGTTTTTGTTTTTTCATAATGTTCCTTTGGAAAATATTCTTAAAAACTTTTAAGTAAATTCACCATGTTATTCTTGACCTGGCAACACTGTTCACAGTACAATCGCTCAAAAATACAAACCTACCGCTGGATCTTGATATTATTTCTATCTCAGATATTTCAGGTACGGTATTTGATTGTTTTGAGGTTTTTTTTCCAAGATCCAGATTTTAGGCAATGATCAATTTTACTGATTATTTATTGAGAAGGCGCGCAATTCTTACACCTGTAAGAAACTATTATACAAGTTCAAGTAAATACACTATTAATTAATAATATTTAGACTAAAATCACAATAATTACTGAAGTATTTAATTACTTGCCAATGACTATCTTAATTCTCAAGCTAACACAGTTACGTTACACTGCTATTAAAAACAATAATACGCTGTATACCGTAGAACCCGCGTCGCGTGGATTGCAATGGTTATTTACGCGCAGTGTTGCCAATTTGGGGATATATTAAAGAGCGTTGAGGGTGCGGTCTGGCAAACAACAACTAGTAAATCATTTAATTCGTTTGTCATCTTTGATTTACATTTTGATAATAATTTTTTCTTAATCCTTCGCGGTGCACTTTGATGTGCTACATAATTTGTATGAGAGCGACTGCTCTCATACAAATTATGTAGTAAACTCATTTGACACGAGATGTCGCCACAAAAAAGCACGATAGTGCGTCTATCGCACCAAAAGTCGTGACAAACCTATTTGAGACGTCATTCTCCTCCACAACAACGCTCGGCCGCATACTGCAACTTGTGGCTTGCAAAATTAGTGGAAACGAGATAGACTCACTTGATCATCCTCCCTATAGTCCTGACTTATGGCTCTGGAATTTCCATCTGTTTGGCTTCCTTGTCGCAAATTTATTATTAAGTAAGGGCTGTAAGGCTGTTTTGTTTATTTCACAGAGGACAGAGCGAACAGGGAAACAGCCAAACAACTCTTCCCACTTCAGCATGTTCGAGCTACAGACTTGGATTACAGCCTGCAGGCAGTTTTTGAAAACCAACATGGGTTCCTACCTTTTAAGAAGCGGCAACGACGAGAGTTTGCTGGTCGGTGATCTTCATTTACACATTTACGACATGAGCGGGTTGGAGTTTTCGTGTGGTAAGTTAAAATGGGTCGTAGAGATAGTAATATTGAGGTAGTTTTGTTCCAGAACTATACCGTTTTTTATGTTTTAGATCTTTACGTTTGTGTCGAAGTCGACTTTTACGGGCATTTCTTTCAAAAAGCGAAAACCAAAACGGCGAAGCATACCCAGAATCCTCATTGGAATGAGAGTTTCGTCATTGACCTGGAAGGTTGCGAGAATTTACGAATTTTGATATATCGCGAAGGATCGCCTTTCGATAATTTATTTGGCAAACACACTATGAAATTGAGTAGAAAATGGTTGAACGAACAACAGACTGTCGACAAACAATTGACGGTAAATATATATACAGGATGCATCCCGATAACAGTTGAAAATAATTTAAATTTTTAGATAAATGGATGCACTTTTAGAATGGGTCTGAGATATGTGCCTTGTGAAGTTAGCCTGAGAAGAGTGCCTGCCGGCAAAGTAGGGTCGCTTTTCGGGAGAAGATCCAAGCTGTCTGCAAGTAGGTTATGAATTTCTTTTATTTAATTGATTTTTTATGAATGTTGTTTACAGACAGGTCCAGTGTAGTAGAAACATAGGCAGGGAACTGATGAATTTACTACTGTCCGCTTCGATCGTGTGTGTTGTATGGTTTAAGACGCGCTTGAAAATTACTAAAATAAATTTGACGTGATGTGATACTTAATACCGTAATATAGGAATAAATACCAACAGCTTTATTTATCAGTTCATAAATTGCCAAAGCAAAATAAAAACTAAGTTCTCTAAACCCAAAACTCATTTCTAAAATTAAAATAGTACGCAATAAAAAAATAAATAATTATAAACATAAAAATACTCTAAAATAAAATTATAATAAATATTCAAACAAACCTCCTTCTTGCGCAAGGCAATATCCCAAACGATCGTAAAAACCCCGTCTAACGTTTGTTAGCATATTAGGGCTGATAGTTTGATTTTTATTCGAAGTTCTGCTAAATTATTAGCCCTATCATGACCATAAGCCTTATTTTTTAAATAACCCCACAAAAAGAAATCATTAGGAGCAAGGTCTGGTGATCTCGCGGGCCACAAAATGGTTCCACGTCCACTAATCAAACGGTTAGGAAACGTATTGTTCAAATATTCTTAAACAATACGTCCATTGTGCTGAAACCAGATATTACCAAATCTTACTCCTAATAATTGGCGAATTGCCGGTACAATTTGTTGTTGTAACAGATCCAAATAAATTGCTGCAGTTAAATTGCTCACTACAAAAATTGGATACCAATAAGGTGTTCTCCCAGCATATCAGCCCAAAATTTAATTTGAACCGTTTCTACTGAAGTTCGTAAACGTCCATTATTATTTATTTTTTAGTGATGAAACTAGTTTCAAGAGAACTTACCAGTATTTGCAATGCCTGCGGCTGCAAGAAAGCAAATAATATTTAAATTCAAAATTAAATCTTCAAAACATTCCACATTTATCGATATTTTTGCTAGTTTTGTTTGCATATTCGAGTCAGGCGAATTATTCGCCTACTCAGTCAACCTTATGATTTTGTATATATTTATAATCTGAATTTAATACGATTTTTTTATGTTTTCAGGCGACAAAAACGAAACGTTCCGTTTATTATAACTGCGTGCATCAGGGAGGTGGAACGTAGAGGAATGTCGGAAGTCGGGGTATATAGGGTGTCCGGATCGCAAACAGATATAACGAAATTGAAGAAATCGTTTGAAACGAGTAAGTTTACGGTTTATAACGCTGTGCGATTAATAGTTTTTTCTCTATAACTCCTCACTGTATCGAACCCTTCTTGCAGATTCCTATGAAGCAGAACAACTACTGAAAGAAGTGGACATTCACTCTGTTACCGGAATTTTAAAACTTTACTTAAGAGAACTGCCGGAGGCTCTTTTTACCGATCAGCTGTACCCCGAGCTGCTCGAGGCTTTTAACCAAAGTAACGGGAATCTTATCAGAAGAACTGAACTGCTGAAGAGCTGTTTCGATAAGTTGCCGCCCCCAAACAAGGAGAGTATCAAGTGTATTCTGGACCATTTAATGCGGTAAGCTATAAATATTGATTGAGACTTATTCCTAGTTTTAAAAAATCTTTACTTACGTTTTAAGGTAGTTTACTCGCGACAGTCGTACAGAACATCTTTTATCTTCGTCTCTTCCGTGTCATCCGCGCCGAACTCGCCCATCTCTCTCTAACACAAATTGATTGTTAAACGGGCCGGGACTAGTACCAGGACGGATCATTATATTTTTTCCTATTTTAGTTTAATTTGTGATGTACAGGGTGAGTCAACGATAGAGTAAAGTTCATTATTTCATTGGTTTCAAAAGTTATGAGAAAATAGTAAATACAAAAGATGTAAAGATTCTTAGGATGCACAATTTAAAATTATTTTAAAGTATACAGGGTGGCTCAAAAAAGCGTGACGAATAAAACATACATTTTTTTAAATGAAACACCCTATTTTTAAATTTTGTTTTGAATTCCTTTTAAAATTCTTCAACTTTTTTATTAATAATAATGCATACCTAAACCTAATAGTTTTTCCAATATTTCAATTTTTCTAAAAGAAAATATTTTCACACTTGCAAAAAAATTACGATAGCGCCATTATTTTTGAAGGTAGATCACTCATATTTGATATTAGCGTTATTCGAAGATGACGTAAAAGATATATGCAACGGAATTTTAATTAGATGCTACAGGGTGTTCTAAAATAAACGAATATATTTGATCATTTTAAATTGAAAAATCTCGATTTTTTTAAATGGTGCACCATATATATTATTATTTTTCTGAAAGATCTTACAAAACCCACAACTTTTATTAAGTATGTCATATACCTATTTTTAATACTCTTTGCGATTTATTTTAACTTTTCCAATATTTACCCTTCTTTCTGTCTAAGACTATTGCTATAACATTAGTTGGCCATTTTTAAATTTTAAATTCACAGAAAAAGTAAATAATAATAAATACCTATTACTACAAATTAACTTATTTTTAATTATTATTATGGCGCAATAAATGTTCAAAAATATGCCCTTCTACTTGGATACACATGTTTAGTCTTTTTCGTATATTTTCTTGGACGTTCCTTAGCATAAACGGTGTTATTCTCCTGCACGCGTCCCGAATCCTATTTTCCATATCTTCTGGTGTTGTAGGGGATTCACATAAACACGATCTTTAACATATCCCACAAAAAGAAATCTAGTGGTGTTAAGTCACATGATCGAGGGGGCCATCCAATGAATCCACCTCTACCGATCCATTTCTGTGGGTAATGATTATTTAAAAATTCTCGAACTTCTCGATGGTAATGCGGAGGAGCTCCATCTTGCTGAAACCACATTTGTTGGATCTCAATGTTATCAAATTCTTGAAGAAGTTGAGGTAAATCATTCTGCAAAAAGTTTAAATATCTAGGCCCGTTAACTGTTTCGCGAAAAAAAATGGTCCAATAACATTAAAGTGTTTTATTCCACACCACACATTAAGTGACCAATGGTTTTGGTTTTGCACTTCCCGTACCCAGACTGGATTAACTGTTGAATAATAGTGCATGTTATGACGATTAACTGCACCATTACGCGGTAGCTTCATCGGAAAACATTATTTTGCAAAAAATTGATCGGCCTCTATTGCTTCATTTATAACGGTGCAGAAGTTTACCCTTTGTTCAAAATCGCGGTCTAGAAGTTCTTGGTGTAGTTCCATGTGGAAGGGATGATATTTGTGTTTTCTAGTGGTGCGGTTAACGGTAGATTGGGATGTATCACATAAGCTAGCTACTTGACGGCTACTGACCTGGGGATTATCTTGAACTGAAGTAAAATTTCCAATTTTTTCCTCATTGGTAGCATTCCGGTTTACCACTTTCCGTTTTTCATATTCAATACTACCACTAGCATTAAACCGTTCCATTAAACACTGAAGAGATTGCCTAGTCGGTACACGTCTATTAGGGGACTTCGCCTTGTAAATCTTACTGCCAACAAAGAATTTCTTTCGCCTCACCCAGTTATAAATCATATCAATTAATTCAGCTTTAAAATCCATACTTATTTTTTTAATTTACTCACCACATAATTTATGAATTTATTTACTCAGTTAAAATTTGACAATGTCATTTTGTCATGCCAACTAATGTTATAGCAATAGTCTTAGACAGAAAAAGGGTAAATATTGGAAAAAGTTAAAATAAATCGCAAAGTATTAAAAATAGGTTTTGACATACTTAATAAAAGCTTTTGGGTTTTTGTAAGATCTTTCAGAAAATAATAATATATGGTGCGCCATTTAAAAATCGAGATTTTTCAATTTAAAATGATCCAAATATATGTTTTTTTGAACACCCTGTAGCATCTAATTAAAATTCCGTTGCATAAAATCTTTTACGTCATTTCGAATAACTAATATCAAATATGAGTGATCTACCTTCAAAATAATGGCGCTATCGTAATTTTAAAGTGTGAAAATTATTTTTTTTAGAAAAATTGAAATATTGGAAAACTATTAGGTTTAGGTATGCATTATTATTAATAAAAAGTTGAAGAATTTTAAAAGGAATTCAAAACAAAATTTAAAAATAGGGTGTTTCATTTAAAAAATGTATGTTTTATTCGTCACGCTTGAGCCACCTGTATACTTTAAAAATTTTAAATTGTGATCCTAAGAATCTTTACATCTTTTGTATTTACTATTTTCTCATAACTTTTGAAACCAATGAAATAATGAACTTTACTCTATCGTTGACTCACCCTGTATAAGATCGAATACGCTTTACCAAAAGTAAGAGGTTCTCAATGCTTAAAAATATTATTTTTGTAGGAGACTGTACATGGGTGTCCCATTTTTGATGGTTTTGCGGGGTATCTCGCTTATTAGCAGAGATAGAAGGATGCGGTTTTAGCATCACTATGCTACTTTTTCATAAAATGAAAGATGCCGTTAACAAATTTGTCATTTGAAATTAAGTAAAAAATAACAATATCATTTTTCTAGATCTTTTTAGTGCCTTTAAAAGTATAAATGGTCTTGCCATCACATTTCTTAATTCTCTCTCAGTCGCCCTCCTCAGGTCTTCCATCGTATCATAGCGACAATTATAAATTTTGTTTTCAAGGTATCCCCAAAAGAAGAAGTCCAAAACTGATAAATCTGGCGACCAGGGTGGCCACCTTACGGCTTCATTGGTAGTAATCCATCGATCTTCAAAAAGATTTTCTAAGTAGCCCCTTACACCAATGAATGGTGAGCGGGAGCGCCATCTTGCTGAAAATATGAGCTATTTAAATATGCTAACGGCACATTATCCAGCAACTCGGGCAGTGTATTTTCCAGAATTTCCAAGTATCGATCTGAATTTAGGTTTCCTTCATATATGTGGTATCTAATTTTTATACCTAGTATAAAACAAGAAATACTAAATCCAAACCTTCTCGCGGAAATATGAGATGTTGGTTTTGCTCCGACCAATACCAGGTATTATGCCTATTTAAAATCCCAGCGCTGGTAATATAAACTTCGTCTGACCATATGATTTTCCGATAAAAATTCACATCCACGTTTGTTCTTTGTATATACCAATTACAAAATTCTACTCGACGCTCGGCATCGCCAGGATGCAAATGATAAACCAGATTAAATTTATAAGGCTTAAAATTGTGCCTTTTTAAGATTCGTTGCGTTTTTGACTTTGTTACCCCCACTTCATTTTCCACCTTCCTGCATGAAGTTGTGAAATTTGTTTGAACGGAAGCTAAAACATTTATTTCATCGACTTTCCTATTTTCTTTATAATATATCTTGGGACAAAGTTTCAAAAAACTACCATATTCTACCAAATTTCCTTTTAATCTTCGAAAAGTTCTCTTATCCGGTTGACTTATCTCTGAGTAAAATAATTCAGCCAAATAAAAAATTCCCTTCGTATAAAGTGCCATAAACTTACCTGTTTAATACATTTCTGAAGCCTTATCTGCATTCTCATTACACTGAATAAAACACACAAGCATGTCATATTTTTCGTAATTTTGATAACTTAAATTTGCTGCCATATTTTAAAAGACGTAATGAAAAAATTTTAAGAGGAAAACTAACAATAGACGTCAAAAGTAACAAGATGTCAATTCTGACTAGGTTACGTAAAAAAATAAAACTGACAGAAATTCTTGCCAAGAAAAAAATTATACATTTTTTAAAAAATTTAGTTTTTTGGCCTAATATTAAAAATAAGTATTAACAATTATATATTTTTGGGAAGCTTGTAAAAAGCTACATTAGGTCGACCAAAAATATGTAGGGTGTCCCATTAAAAAAGTAAGTTTGGTTGTTATCTCAAAAACTGTTCTCTCTGGAAAAAATCTAAGTACGCCCCTAGATTCTACGTAAAAATATCTATAAGAATACGTTTTTATCTTTTCGATAACTCGTAAGATAGCTGAGATACAAGGAGTGCCCGAAAATGCAAAGTTTTCAAAAACCCCCCGTATCTAAAAAATTAAGATGGTTATGACAAATTTGTTAAAGGCATTTTTCATTGTATGAAAAAGTGATGCGAAAACCGCATCTTTCTATCTCTGCTAATAAGCGAGATACCCCGCAAAACCATCGAAAATGGGACACCCTTAAAAAACAATTTTTTTTATTCTTAAAAAACCTTTTTGGGTAACCTTTCCTTTATAGACATTAAAAAAAAATAAAATATTAAATCTTTTTAAAAAAACCCCAAAAACCCTAAATTTTAACCAAACTAAAAATTCGTTTTTTTTTTTTTAATTTTTAAAAAAATATGAAATTTTTGGAATTCCAAATGATGGCTTTCATAATGCATACGACAATATTAATTTATGAAAGATTGTTTTCTTGCTTAAAATTAAAAATCCTTTCTTTTTTAATTGATAAAAAGACACTTTATATTCCAATTTCTTTAATTTAAGAAAAGCCTTGTAGGAGTAACCTACCTTATAGACAATTTAGCATAAATCATGTTACTCTTTTTATTTTTCCAAACCGGTTCCGTAAAATTACTTACACCACCACTGAATAATTCTGTGTTGTTTGAGAAATGTGAAAACCCATAATGACATTTGGTAAAAGCGGTTTTTTTTCTACAAATCATGCTTTCCCGGGCCCAATTTCCCCGATTTTTTCCGAAGGTTTTAAACCCTCGGTTTTTTTGCTTAATTTTTTTTTGGGGTTCCTTATGTATTTTGACCTTTCTTTTTAATTTCGGAGTTTGGTTTTCGTTGTATTTTTTTTTTTCCCCGATGTATACCTCAACACATTCACAGGGGGAAATTTTGGGAGATACAGTCATTATTCAAAACATCCCTAATTACAGAAACCCCTTATTTCACACATTCTTTTACAGCGTTGTGTTTTAAACTACCTTTCAGAGTCCACGCATTTCGAAGACGATAACAAAATGTCCTGCACAATTTGGCGACGGTCTTCGGCCCGACACTCTGCGGCCCGCTCGTCGAAATTCGGAGACGCGAAAAAAAAACGGACAAAAACAGAGGGAAAGTCTGGCGACGGGAACGGGGGACGTGATGGCGCAGGCTGGAATTCTGTACTGTTACTTGCAAGACCTGAACGGGGCTCAGAAAGTGAACAGAAGGTAGTTTTATTGTTAAAGATTAAGTTTTAATTGTGACTATAGGTAATTATCAACATTTGGACCGTTGAATATTTTATTAAAAATAAAAAGATTCTCTCGAGTTTCAAGCCGTTGATTAGCTTTTCTTCCCGATTATGTACAAATTTTGTGAGTTTTATTAATTATTAAGTTAAATCGCGCACAAATTTTCAATTTAATTTAAAAATCCAAATTACTGATCATGATTCTCAAGAGATTTTCGAACAAATGTTGAAAATTACGAATTTCAGTAACCTCTTTGGGGTTAATTTATTTTGTTTTATATGGACATAATACGATTTTCTGACTGTACCTTTCCTAGGCATAAGTAGCTTAAACCTTTGGACTGAGACACTCCCATTTTTGGTGTCGCATAACCTTACAGAAAAATTCCATAGTTTTAAGTTGTTGGGCGCCTAAAGGGTGTTTAATGCAAAAGTGTTCAAACTTAAAGGTATTGTATACAAAATCTTCAGAGTTTAAGTGTGTTTATTTTTTAATTTAGTTGTGATTTTCATAACAAGGTGTACCTTGGTAAGGTCAAAAATTATAGTTTTT